>JAJMAO010000019.1:0-162695 GCA_030572575.1 Scheffersomyces insectosa
ACCTTGTCTTTGTTATTCTCTCTCTATCTCCTCTTTGAAATAGCTAGATAGTAATAAAGATCGATCCTATAAAAAAAAAAAAAAGTGCAGGATATTTTTGAGAGATTTGCAGTAATTGAAATGAACTGAAATTTAGACAATGGAATGGTTAGTAGAATAATAGCTTCGTCTCAAGATATTCAAGTTTGCGACGGGCAGAGAGGAGAGAGCTTGACCGGCAGGATTGGGATGATTTTGAATTTAAAAGCGCAACTGAGAGACAGTTGGATCGTTGTGACTATGTTAGGACATGGACGGGAATAAACATGACTTTATCGTAGAATACCTCTCTTGACGAGGTATTTTGAAACCCGAAATGTCTACTATTATTGGAAGCAGCAGGAGTATAATAATTCCAAAGGCTGCAACAGAGTAACTGTCTTTCTGGCAGAGGTAGCAGTACAATGAAGCAGTTTTGCAATTCATCAGTTTGTCCATGCACGACCATGATAAGAGGTTGACTAAGAGATTAATATAGACAGATACGATAAATTAATATGGAAAATATGATTATATGCTAATAATATTGTCGGTGGATAGAATTATTGAATTCTTTTCAGTAGCACAAGTATCAATAAAGTACAACTAATTCCAGAGGCTATCTAGTGGATAATATGGTAGCGCACTTGTTATAGTCCATACAGTAGTTGCTCAGTTCAATAGCATAACTACCACTACTATACCAACAAAGCTATGCACAAAGTAGTTTATTTCGTATGTTTTTTTACTGTAATGCTAAATTTGCACAGCTGAAGCACCACTAGCCCTTTTATATTTCCAATCTCTATTCCAACCCATAGTCCTAGTTCATCACCACATTCACCACTACCATTTTGCATCTATTACTATCACCACCATATTCTCCCGCGCACGACCACCTTCAAACTTTTCATTTTTCACTTTCTTAACAAAGTTTGCTGAAGGACTATACATGGATAGATCATACAACTAGCAGGGTTATTGTTGGTCATTGCACTGGAAAATAGCACACCATGTTCAGCATCGGCCACAGCATCAAGGCTAGGGTGATAAATAGCGTGAGCTTTCTTAACCCGTTGCGTAATGCTTCGTACTTGGGACACTTAAAGCCCAATGAAGGTGCGGTCGTCTCCTACAAGAGATTGGGTAGAGGTCCAGCTTCCGGTAAGGGTAAGACCTCTGGAAGAGGTCAGAAGGGTCAGAAGGCCAGAGGAAAGGTTCCAAGATGGTTGGAAGGTGGTCAAACCCCGTTCTACAAGAGATTCCCTATAATAGGCTTCAAGAGACCTCACAGAAGAGTGTATCATGAAGTTAATCTTGCAAGAATCCAGGACTTGTGGGACACAGGTAGAATTCCATTGCAAGCGGGCGAAACCTTGACTATAAAGGCCATGAGGGAATGCGGCCTTCTTACGGGTACATTGAAAGACGGTGTCAAGATCTTGGCTAACGGCCAAGAAGCTTATACTGTTCCATTAAGCATTGAAGCATCTAGAGCTTCTGAACACGCTATACTGACTATTGAAGCCTTGGGATACACATTCACCGCCAGATACTTCAGCAAACTAGGATTACAGGCTCACATTTACCCAGAACTTTTCTTATTGAAAAAGGGATACATTCCTTTACAAGCCAGACCTACTCACAGAAGAGATATCGAATATTACTCAAGTGAAGAAAAGAGAGGTTACTTATTGAAGGATACCAGCTTGTTATTAGATCACTTGAAGAGCGAGAAGACAAGCAGAAAGACCACTCAGCGTAGAAGTGCTTTAGAGCAGCAGTTGGAGACTGCTTCTAACAAGAAGTACACCAACGAGTCGAGAGTTGTGTCTTTGGCCGACTTGTAAGTTTGCAAGCGAGTTACGATTAAGAGTAGAAACATTTCACCAGCATGACAGTTGGTATACATTATGTAAATAGTCATCTTGTACAAAATAATACATTCATATTGGAAAAGAGAGCAATATGTTTCATTACAGAAGTGGTGATATGTAGCTAATGTCTCTTTAATGCAATAAGTCCTGAATTCTATGATAGACCTGTCAATTATCTAGGTTATAATGTATCAGGATCACCCACGTCCACGAATAATTCCAACAATTTCTCTATCGTATCCTGTAGATCGCTCAATCGTACTGGATGACTGTAGTTTTTGATATTAAATCCCTTTGACGTGGGTTTAGCTCCCTTAGTACCCGAAGAACTAGAGCTACTGAACTGGTAGTTGTACTTTCTAAGCGAGAATAGTGTTGCCTTATGGGTCATCTGGTATATTTCCTTGATAGTCAACTTATCGTTGAGCGAATGATTGAGGTTCGTGGACAACCCTCTTATTCGAAGACCTGAGAGGATTATCTTATTAATGGCCTGGTGAATTTGATCTTGAGTTGTTAAGATCAGTGAAGAAACGAGCTTGGAACTTGAATTTGATGTGGAAGAAGCAGATATAGTCGAAGATGACGAAGATCCAGCTTCAGCAAGGAAAGGGCTCATTCTCAGCTTCTTCCTTTGAAGAACCTTATCAAAAACCGTTGAGCGATTGTCATGTCGTACTGTTGAAGTTAAGTTTAGTAGTATAAATGCAGATTTGGTGATCTTTTCCGTGGAATGGTCCTTTTCAAAGATCGAGGCGAACTTCTCAAGTCTCGAGAAGTCTACGACCAATACTTTGACTTGGCTCGATGGAGAGTCATAGAAAAAGACAAGATACACGTCTTGATTGATAGGGGTAGTCTTATTATCCTTTTGTGAGTCAATTTGTTGAGATTTTTCAGCGTCTTCTATGCTTTCTTGTGTGGTCTGCTTGAATAGTATAGCCTTAGCGTGCGAGCTCTGGGATAGTACTAACTTCGTCACGAGAAGGTTCTTGAAATACGCCGTTGTCTCGCTATTCTTCGAGAAAACTGATAAAGGACTCGTTGCTAGTAAGTATACAGGTACTATATTGTGGTTGATATAGGAGGGCATTCGTTCATAGACACTGCTAGTCGTCATCAACTGAGTCGCGTCCTTGGTATCATCGAGAGATCCAGTCCATAGCTGGACATCTTTTAGTGAAGAGCCGGTATTCTTGTCTGTGAGTGATATGGTAGCTAGCTTGTTCATGTTATATGTGTACAGTGTGCATTTTACGGCGAGAAAATTGGCAATTGTTGGTTGGTAGTAGGTGATGGAAGGAAGAAGAGTGGTATTGATAGTACTATAGTTAGAGATTTTGTACGTTTGTTAGAGTAATTGGTAGCGACGCAAAATTTGGATCGATAGTATGCGACAAATCCGGAGTATATAAGCGAGAGTATAGATGATGGTAAGAAGAGAAAAAGGTGGGGGCATTCTACGAAAGTTTATGTGGTTGCTTTCGTGGGGCGAAAATGGTGGTAGTTGTTTCTGGGCAAGAATTTTGGAGGTGAACAGAGGCGAAATATACGAACTCAGCAAGGGTGACTTGTGGAGAGAAAGGGCTGTTTTGTACTTGCAGATGGATCTTTCTTGTCGTCGTCTTGCATGAGATGCTCTTTGAAGGGTCATAGGTGGGGGGTCAACGGAGCGACTCTGGTGGTAGATTTACTGTTTTGGGGATTCTGTTGGAGTGGGTGTGGCCATGTATTGGTTTGGGAACCGTTGGGTTAACTATTGCAATGGAATAAGTTGGTTGTCGTAGCTGCAATGGGGCAGTCAAAAAGGCTGCGAATCTGGAAGATGGCGGTAATATTAGGTTGCAAATTCCGATGAGATGTATTTATGAGGACCTGTGTGACAAACTGAGCTCATATATTTAGAATGACAAGGCGAGGTGATTTCCATGATTAGCTAGGTGTTCTTCAAGCCAATTTTAAAATAGAACGATATTGCCATTAGCAATAAAAGGTCTGGGACCTCCTTGTATTGCTGCGAATTCTCTATAATTGCAAATATTTCTACGATTGCAGCCGTGTCAAGAGTGGTTTCCTTCTTCGAAGCTCAATAGGAAGCCCAAGCTAATTCCACAAATCGAGGAATTCCTCGAGAAAGCCCGTCTTTATGGTGGGACTGAGTTGTGATCATGAATTTCTTCATTTCGTAGTCTATTGTACGCCCTCCTCCTGATAACACATTCTACACGGACGGCCAGACGACCGACAACAAGCATGACCCTGTGTTCTATCAGACGACAGAAGACCTTCCCACACAATGGGCCCCTTGTAGCCGATTTCTTTCCCGTCATGTATTTCGCTTTGTAACTAAGCAAATATTCGTTGTGAACTGGAGCTTCTTCGATAACGCACTTATCAGCAACCCCCATGACTTACACTCCAAGACACCACGACACCCACACATCAAACAATGTCATTTTTCTTCCAAATCAGCCCTAGAATTTCCCGCATGCCCCACTTCCCCTACCATAGCTTTCCCCATCCAACCCCAAGGAATCCAAGCCATATCTCCCGATTTCAACCACACATCTCCTCCCTGCACTGCCACTGACCACCCCAGCTAGACGCTCGCTCACTAAATCCTCACTACGAAAAAAGAAAACATGAAAATTTAGCGATGAGGGGCCGTATCGTAGGGGATTCTCCACCTCCACGAACGTTCACTACTTTGAAGACACCACAGGGCAAACAGCACCACTTACAGAAAATTGCCAATTTTTTTACATATTCAGCCAGACCCAGGTTGCTACAGCACATAGACGAAATTTCATCCCATTTTACAGCATAGACACCCCACAATTCCCCCTAGCCTCATCCAGTACCAGCTCATCGTCCTAGCGAGAGTCTCGGTCCGTTCTCAGTTTTCAGTTTTCAGTTTTCGACACACACACAAAACAGCGCCTTCGTGTGGGAAGAAGAACAGACCAGGTGTAGTGAACACAACCACAACAACAACACCATCTCGCTGTGACCCACATCGTCAAGTCGTGGCATCGAGAATCATAGCGTCGTTGCAACAAGGAATCCCGCCAGCGAAGCCTGTTTGTAAACAACATCACCGATTGGGGAGTCTTTCACATCAACCTCAGCCGTATCGTCGAAGCATTGCTCGGAGCAGTTATTACACCTGAGCTGTGTTCACCAGAAACAAGCTTAAATCGTCATAGAATCCGCCTTTGGGAACTCACACAAGTAGTCTCAAGCGAAATCGTCCAGATCTGACAGTTTATGTTCGTGTAGAATTCATCACAATAGAGCTGATTTGATCTGAATAGTCATTGGTATATTAAGAACGCTGATAATAGAACCGTTTTCATCCACTTCTTAGCCGAAATATAGTGTTTCCATCGAAATCGAGGAATCTACTTACAATTTCTGGAATTAGTAATACTGCTACTGCTACTTTGTACTAGAAGCAAAGAGTCAAATCCACCGCTATCGAATAGACCAACTTTCATACGTTGAAGTCTACTTCTTGTCATCATTCATAGTCATAGATTACGACCAAATCTAACCTAATACAACCAGCAGTATGAGTGTTTCTACCCGTGTCTATTCCGTTGCACGTGTCTACGCTGATGTGAACTCAAACAAGCCCTCAGAATATTGGGACTACGAGAACCACAAGATCGCCTGGGGAGACATCAAGAACTACGAAATCATCTCCAAGATAGGCCGTGGTAAGTATTCGGAAGTTTTCCAAGGTGTTAACGTGCTAAACGATGAACCTTGCGTTATAAAAGTGTTAAAACCAGTGAAGTTGAAGAAGATCTATAGAGAGGTGAAGATCCTCCAAAATCTCACAGGAGGACCCAATGTTATTGGCTTGTTGGACATAGTGAGAGATGAACAGATCAAGATTCCAGCTTTAATCTTCGAGAAAGTAAGTAATGTAGACTTCAGAGTATTGTACCCTAAATTCAATATCAGCGACATCCAATACTACTTCACACAATTGCTCATAGCCCTCGACTACTCCCACTCTATGGGTATCATCCATAGAGATGTCAAGCCCCAGAACATCATGATCGACCCTTTGAACAAGAAATTACGTTTGATCGATTGGGGTTTGGCCGAGTTCTATCATATGGGTATGGACTATAACGTCAGAGTCGCCTCCAGATACCACAAGGGCCCTGAATTGTTAATCAACTTGCAACAGTACGATTACTCATTAGACTTATGGTCTGTGGGATGCATGATCGCCGCCATAATATTCAAAAAGGAGCCATTCTTTCGTGGAGACTCTAATAACGACCAATTGGTCCAAATCGCCAAGGTTTTGGGTACTGACAATCTCATGAAATATGTCAACAAGTACGGTTTGAAGCTCAGTCTGGACTACGATGACATCCTCGGCACACACCCAAGAAGGTCGTGGCAATCATTTATCAATAATGAAAACAAGCACTTGATTAGTGACGAGGTCATTGACTTAATTGACAAGTTGTTGACGTTTGACCACCAATTGAGGCCAACCGCCAAAGAAGCAATGGAGCACCCGTTTTTCAAGTTATAGAAGGGTAGTGTGCGGATGTAGATCATTCTTGTAACTATAGTTATACGTATATACATTGACTAATTGTAATATATCATTAAATTGCAGCAGAGAAGTAGATCTTGATAGTTAATTCATCTACAGTGTCGATAAGAAGAATTTTTATTATTAACAGGGCACTTTCCCAGCACCTTTAGAACTAAATATTAACCTTTATACATATAAACCGAGAAAGAAACTACTATACCTTGAACCCATTTTCGAACTGCTCAATGAAATCGTGAATGTCATAGACACGCTGGCTCGTACCAGACAATTGCGAGTCTAGCTTTTGTTGAAGTTCGTCAAAGAGATAATCATCTTCGGAATCAGAGGACGACGTTGTAGATGAAAATGAAGTAGAGGAAATACTCTCTTCAGAACTACTACTGTGAATCGATGTGTTGGCCAAAGAAGCGACTGATCTCGTGGGAATCAACTTGACAAATAATTCGACATTGCTGGGCTGGATTTCTCCAGTGACAACCTTTGATTTCAAGAACTTGATCAACTCAAAATGGTTAAGATAGTTGTTCTGACCCATAAATAACTTCTTGAACACACAGAAACTGCGGGCATTGAGGTGGAATGAAGAGGTCTCTGAACTGTAACTGGATTCAAGTGCTTTCTGTAATTCTGATGAAGATGATACATTGAACAAATCCTGGAAGTAGCTCAACTTGTCAAAGAACGTCACCAAGTAGTCAACGTAATCGAGACAACGACTTATCCAGTCTTTATTCTCCAGTGTGCTAGTTTCATCTCTGAGGTTATTTTCTTCTATTATATTGACTTGGCCATTGAATTTGCTAGAACTCTTTTGCAAAGTAGCTAACAATTCAGAAGCGATGCTAGTGAACTTATTTTCAAGAGACATCAACAGCTCAAATTTGTCTGAGATAGTTTCTATGTTCAAAGACTTGCTTGAGGGGTAGTATGTGATGTCCAATTCCTGTAAGTTGTCTCTCACTGTCTTGACGAGGTTCAACAAGTCGGGATAGTCCTTGTAGACCAAGTCTGGCTTGATGCTTGCTCTGAAATTTTGGAAGGTTTGACAGATATTGATCAAAGATGTTACCTTAATGTTTAAGGTATTGAAGAAGTTCATGAACTTGTTTAAGTTCTCCATCGATGAGGTTTCTATGGCATCATGTAACAAATCTAAGCATCTGTCCAAGTCCCTTGCGAGCTGGTTGCTGCGGTTGATTTCTTGAAGCAAATCCATTTCAGAGTTAAGCTGTGTAATCAATGTGTTAGTCTTGTTGAGGAATCTTAATGATTTGGTCTCGTATTTGTTTTTTAACCGACTGGTAACAATGGTCAATTCTATCAACTCATCGAATGAGTAATCTCCTTCACTGAACTCATCATCAGCCTCTTCTTCTGCAGGTGATTCCTCTTCTAGTTTATATTCGCCAGCTATCTCGAAGAATTTGAAGAGTTCTACCAAGAATGCCACCATACACTTTTCTTCGGGCACTAGCACAGCGAAGTCTTCTGTATCCACCAAGTGAGCTATTCCGAGTTTTGTTTGGAAGTATTTTAGCACATATTCAAGACTCTTGAGCTTATTCTTCCCGCTGTCCAATTTTATAGGAAGACTGTAATGTTGTAAGATATCGCAAAGAATTCGATCTGGACGGTTGATTTCTATGGACCAGTCCTTGTTGAAGTTGGAGATGGAGCAGTTACGCTTCTGTAAGATGGTATTGATCCAGTTAAGAAGAATCTTCTTAATCTCTATGAATGACGGTGTTACGCTTTTAAACGACGTGAAGGAAGTGGAAGTTCCAAATAAGAAGAGAGACCAGATTAAGCCCAAGTTCAACTTCAAGTCACCTTCGTAGATGTTATCGGCACTGATGTTACATACGTTGATCTTCAAGATCAAGTTGATGAATTTCAAGAAGTCATTGAGGTTTTCCAACTTCTGCAACTTGAACGTCGGCTTCTTGTAGATTGGTGATAAGTAGTACAACTTGCTATTGTTCATCGGATGGTTTTCGTTGAGGGTGATTTCGTAGATGAGACGGTTGATGAGCTTGATCAAGACGAGGCCGTTCTGAAGGTCTTCGTGCAAGTTCGTTATTGAATTGGGGCCCAAAGACGAGCTTGGGGTTATTCCGGAGTCTGTGTCTTCCTGGAGCTTTGTGTTTAGCCATCTGATAATGGTCTTCTGCTGCTGTTGAACCCAGGGTTCGTCCACATATTTAGGGCGAGCCATTGTGCTGAGGAGACGTTGATTCGGGGAAGAACGAGTGAATTGGTGGTGAAATGGTGCTGGCCAAAGAGATTGCCGCTATGCTATTCGAATGAGAGGAGATGATGGGTATATGTGTGGACTATTGCAGCCAAAATACAATGAATGGTCGATGCAGAAGGGTTGAAGTGACGATAGCGAGACGAACCAGGAGCAAGTAGGGACAGGTAGCAGATGCTAGTGTTGACCGCAAACTGTTGCTGAAATAAGGGTTCTCTGGTGGATGGTTGCAATAGACGAGGGCCACAGGTTCAGCCTACCAATGAGTTACTGGGTAACGGCCAGACAAACAAACAAGCAAACAATCAAATATAAAGATATCGAACGAACGAAGATCAAAGGTTCCAAGAGCTACCAATATCTCCAAAAACCTACACACCCACTGGGTTGCCGGACCTGGTGGTCATTAAATACATATACCCGAGATACCGTAAACAATCATAGCTAATGCACCAAGGCCACCACCCGCAGCCAGGACAAAGAAGGGCCCCAACCATTGCCAGATTGGGAGTTGATACGCAAATGACGTGCCTCGAGTCGACAAAATAACCATAATAATAAACATAGGAAACACCCATCAAACGAATGCCAAACGTCGCGTTTTAGAGGCAGCCAGGAGCCAGGGTTTAGGTTCAGGAATCGGGCATATGAGGCTAATGGGAGGTTAATGGGAGAGCTAATTGGGTTAAGCGTGTGCGAGAAGAGTGGAAATGGGCGGAAGAGAAGGGTAAGAGTGAAGGCGGGCTGGGGTTGACGGGCGGGTTCGAGTGAATAGAGTTGCAGAAGCTACGGATGGATAGGGTATAATTGTAGCAATTCAACAATTGGAGTTTTGGTTCATTGTGGAGAAAACGAGTGGGTCCGGAGAATCTGTCGACAAGTGGACGGTGAAAAGGGCAATGGTTCCTATTAACGGCACCATTAATAATCTTTAGATGGTTCCCGTTAGTTCCAGTAATGGGTCGTCTTCTCAGTTAGTGAATACGGATGAATAATAAAGTATAGCGAAATTGATAATAATAGTAATAATAATATACCGATGAAAAAAAAAATCACCCAATAACCATAATAACAAGATTAAGCAGAAGAAACGCCAATGTAAATAGCAGGAAAATATTGAAAATAAAAACAACTACAAACACGTCCTTTCACCGAGAGTCTGTTACGAGCTGTATCTGTCACGATCGCATTGGTGGGGTTGGCCTGGTGATGCTGCAATAAACACGCCTTGAATGAGTTTTCTCCAAATACAGCCATTGTTAGACGGCCCCAAGTCTACGTTTGACATGGGCTAATTGATGCAATGAGAATAACAGGGTCACAGCACTCACTGGCAACATGGATCTTCATCTCACAGCAGCATCCTACTGTAATGCAATCAATACATCAAGAATGCCCTCCATTCCACAGTCTGTTCATCTATTCTCGGGTCTCCAGACTTCGTTTCCAATACACCCTGTCGTAGCTTTATTCCTGATTAGGAAGTCGCTCGACGGTGCCGCAAATTCGTGTATTTCACTCCTTCGGTAACCTGAAAGTTTATGTGCATTCGCGAAATTCCAGATCTGCAGCCTTTGCCATGTGGTTTCAGTCACGTGTACGGTTGGGTAGAGGATAGCATCCCAAAGTGTAGATGCTCCTACTAGATCGGGACGTCCAATGTGGAATTGTTCCTGGTCGGACTGGAAAATAGTATGATGCAGTGATTTATGAGTACATTTGGAGCTAAGGTAGACTAAAATATGCACCGTTGTGCAACGTATGTGCAGCAGTGAAAAGCTTATCGCTACAGCTTGTTTTCTTCGCTGAACCCTTTGTAAAATTGAAGAATGCCTCCGTATACGAATTCTCGATCTACCAACCCGTTCGTCGATCTTCCCTCACGTTCCTTGCAGTATCAGCCACCACTAGATGAACTAAAAATCATGTTAAATTATAAAAGCGCTACCACATGAACATCACTTGATGCTACCATGTTTGACTCCACACGACCTCTGACCAGAGTTTTCTAAAGCAAAAGATGCATGATGACTAAGACGAATAGCATGTTATAATACCATACTAATAAACATATTTCAGCTGTAGGTACCTTAGGAAGATTCATCTCTTTTCCCTGAAAATATATAAGTTATGTCTGAAATAACAGTAGACGAACCCTTGACCTCGAATGTGCGCCCAGCCACAGATGCCTTGTTAACAGTGAGAATCATCAAATCATTCCCATATAGAAATGTTAAGAACCATGTCATTCATTCCATAAACTTGAAGGAAACTACACCACAACAGTTGTTGGATCAAGTAAAAAACGTTATCAACACAACTGGTGGTTTGAGACCTTACCGTAGTGTGGAATATGATGCCGTTAAGATTTATACCAAAGCTCACGGCACCAAATCGATGAATTTGGTGATAAATTTTGATAATGATGAGGAATGGGTTCTTGTGAGCCCAGATGTAGCTGTCGAGAAATCGTTGCACGACTTGGGAGTTGAGAACGAGACAGAATTGAGTGTGTTCAAGTGGAGTGACTATGTAGCATACAAGGCAAACCCAGAAGAGAAGTGGTAATTAATTAATCATAGTACACTTTCGAGTGTATAATTAGCAGTATTGATGAGACATAATGATGATCTCTTTATTGTATATAAATAAACTAATATTAATTTATAATAATTTTGCAACAATTTATTCCGAATTTAATAAATTGTTACTACATTGATAATTCCCTTGTCCCTATATTAAAATGAAGTAGTAATGAGTATTCAAAAAAAGAACTAACTTTGGTAGTCTTTGAGAGGAAGCTGAGCACATGTAATATAACTATTCTCTTTAGTGGCAACACCAGCAAAGGCGTTGTACCAAACAACAAACGAGTGTACAACAGCGATAATGCCCCCGGCTCGAATAGTCTTTGGACTGTCTGCAATATAACCAGCTGCAAGAACATAGAAGGTCAAGACCAAAGAACCGACAGCAAGAGTGAAAGCAAGGGTCGATTTGAAAGTACACATCCAGATCATAGTGGTGAAAATTCCCCAACCAAGAAGTAAGAAGCCGATTGCATGACTAAATTGAACTGGGTCGTCAGCATAAGCCTTTCCAATTCCAAAAGCTGGAAGGAATACAGAACCAAAACTCAACCAGAAAGCGCCATAACTGGTAAACGCTGTACCTGCAAACGTATTACCAGCTGCCAATTCCCAAACACCCGATAAAAATTGAATGAAACCACCGTAAAATACAGTAATGCCGACTCCAACGTTTGGAGCTTGAACACCCATACTATTGGCGAAGAACATTCCGATAATAAAAGCAGAGAAAGCATTACCACACAAACCTAAAGCTGCAGCATTACCAAATTGATGCTTTGGGTAAGGGGACAAACCTGGGTTAAAAGTACCACCAAAAGCCTGCATTAATTCATGACGGTGATATTTCTTGTTGTCGATGATGACGTACTGGTCTCCTTCTCCACTGTAAGTCACAGTTCTGTATGGCATCGATTCATGAGTCGCTAAAGGTTTAGAGTAGCCCTCCTCCTGATCGACTTCAAAGTCGGAAGATTGAAGAGATTCCATATCCGACAGCATCTTTAATTTATAGTAGTTAAGCTATTGCTATCGTTTTGGATGTTGTGATGTCAAAAGCATTTCAAAATATAATTCGAAATTGTACCTTATATATTTGAGTTCGGAGAACTTTTGAAAGAGCCTTCCTGTGGGGTCGCCTGGGATCTGAATGAAAATAATGTTTATTTCACAGCCATCCACAAAGTTTGCAGTAAAGGTTCAGTACTTAAAAGTCGGAAATGGAAGTAATAGCGGGAGTCTCCACGAAAACAGCGGATTTAGGCAGTTTTGAGCAGAGAATTGAATTAGTTCCCCACTGGGACGGATAAAAAATACGAATTGGATTGAGTTCGTAAACTATCTTGGAGAGCAATGGTTTTACTTTGATGAATAGTCCAAATTCTTTGTTTCGACAAAGTGTTGAGAATAGATGCATTTGCACAGCTGGTAGCAGTGCGTCTTCGAAATGAGCTTCTAGTGGTTCATTTTCAAGTAATGACGAGCATACGTAAGCTAAAATTATGTAGCTTCAGCTTCTACCATAGTATACCTATGTTTGCAATGTAACAACGTAATGTTAACGGTTACACTTCGTCACAGCAATCACCAGGTGATGAGTCTAGTGCATATAATACCAATTGGTCTGTGGAATGTAGCTTATTGGTATATCAAGTGAGGCATCTTTTGAATGCAAAAAAGAAATGATTTTTTTGAAAATGCGGAAGAATGTTACATTTTGCGGAAATTGGGAGAGCTTTGCTTATCCGCAAGATGATTGAGTAATGTCTAACAACGAATTGTGAGTGGTCAGAGTAAAAGTTTCTTGGATTACTTAAGAACTTTCCCATGGGGTATAACGTTCAACTATGTACCCCATGAATATTTTTATCGATATTTTTTTAATGTTAAGCTACTTGTTGTGTAAATCTTGTAGTGTGTAGCTAAGGCTAGCGGGTGTAGACTGAGTGGTACTGGCAAAATTCCCAATGTATATCCATTGCGAATACTCGTAAGTATTCAATCTCTCTCCAGACCCCCGGGCTTGCTCCATTGTTGGGATTTTAGGAATGAAGCATGAAGTGGAGTAGGTCACTGTGAGGAGCTCCTTGCAAGACAACAGAATCAGAGAGGCATGTTAAGCTCGTCGTAATGAGGTTGATGTATATCCGCACTTTTTGTATGCCTTTTGAGATCTTTTTCTTCATTTGATGTGGAAGTGGGTATTTGTGGGACTAAATAGGGAGATTTAAAGTCCTTGGGTACCTTAGTTGTAGGTAAGTATTCGTTCTTGGTGACAACAGAGACTTTGGCCGGCTAGAAACTTTGCACCCAGTTGTCTACTCCAAAATCCGCAAAATTAGACTGTAGCCTGTCCCGTGACTGAATATATGACAATTTCTGACAAGGAATTTGTCATGTTTGAGTTTTAGACAAACTAAGTTTACTAGGTTTTCTGCGTGACACTAATAACGTGACATGAAAATATATCACGTGATATAGACCACATGATATCATACATTCTTTCCATGTTGAATGAAAAATGAAAAATTTAAAAGTGGTAGTACCCAAAAATCGCAGACCACATCACGTGATCGATGAGCCGCACTTCACACCACCTAGCCAATGAGCGGCCGTGTTTTGCCAACCGCACCCATCACCTGACGTAACTGCTGACGTAACAGTAGCGCTCTTTCCAATCAAACCAATAACAATAAAAATCAACCAATTTTTTACTAGCGGATTGCGACGAGTAACAAAAGGCGCACAAAGAGAAAAAAAGTTGGCAGTAAAAACTTCCAGTTTCCAAGAACCAGTTAGTGAACTACTTGCAACCACATCAACCATTGCACGGTCGGACGTCTTTTAGGAGTTAGAAAACACTTGAGAAGCACGCCAGAACGTAGGAACGTATTCAGTAGTGCTAGTCGCCGAAAACAGTTGGAAACGTACCCGTAGTCAGAGTCCTTAGCTTGCTACCCGCCGACACTGCTCACACCGCTCACCATCCACATACGACCACAACGCCAGTTGCACGCCAATTGAAGTTGCCAAAGCCTAAGCCTAACTAACGCCCGTTACAGTAGTTGCTTTTGTCGTCATTTTTGTCATTTTCGAGATTGTCGTTGCCCTTAACCAGTAGCTTCATCTCTGATTCACCACAACCACCTAATTCATAAAGCATCATAATGTTCAGTTCCTCCTTGAGAGCCATGAACCGCTCCATGATCCAGAAGATCGTCGCTGGATCCGTCGCCACCACTGGTTTGACCGCATCTTACCTCCTTTACCAGGACTCCATGAGCGCCAGCGCCATGACTGCCGCTGAGCACGGTTTGCATCCACCAGCCTTTGGTTGGTCGCACAACGGTATGTTCGACTCGTTCGACCATGCCTCCATCAGAAGAGGATTCCAAGTCTACAGAGAAGTGTGTGCCGCTTGTCACTCGTTGGACAGAATCGCCTGGAGAAATCTCGTTGCCGTTTCCCACACCACCTCAGAGGCCAAGGCCATGTGTGAGGAATTGGAGTACGACGACGAACCAGATGACGAAGGTAAGCCAAGAAAGAGACCAGGTAAGTTGGCTGATTACATCCCAGGACCTTACGAGAACGAGCAGGCTGCCAGAGCTGCCAACCAAGGTGCTTTACCACCTGACTTGTCTTTGATCGTTAAGGCCAGACACGGAGGTTGTGATTACATCTTCTCCCTTTTGACTGGTTACCCAGAAGAACCACCAGCAGGTGTTGTCTTGCCACCAGGATCTAACTACAACCCTTACTTCCCAGGTGGATCGATTGCTATGGGTAGAGTGTTATTCGACGACTTGGTTGAGTACGAAGACGGTACCCCAGCCACCACCTCCCAAATGGCTAAGGATGTCACCACTTTCTTGAACTGGGCTTCTGAACCAGAGCATGACGACAGAAAGAGATGGGGTTTGAAGGCTCTCGTCATTGTGTCATCATTGTACTTGGTTTCTATCTGGGTCAAGAGATTCAAGTGGCAACCAATTAAGAACAGAAAGATTAGATTCGACCCACCAAAGAAGTAAACAAAGACGTGATGAGTACCCCTAAAATAGGCAAAATGATTGATACAGAAAAGCTGATGCACATCCATTGATATCAGTAAAATAGGCGAGCGAAGTAAAAATGTAAATAGCTGCAAAATCGAGAAATCTCAGAGAAGCCCCAATGCTGATACTAGGACCGAGTTTGATTTGCGAGCTGTAGCAGCCCTAATAATAATATGCCTCGAGGGACGGAATGGCCGCTCAGCGTGGATTAAAGTTCATTCTGGCCATATCGGGTAGATTCGAGATTTCTTTTGCATAGCGATCGTCATTTTTGTTGAGCTGAATATGTGATATTGAATATTGACGCATTTTGCTGTTCTGTGTTGTCATTTTTGTTTTATACTACACTTGACATATTCTATTTAACTTTTTATATTTATCTCCTACATACGCATTATATATGTTAAAAAATTGATTTGTTAGATATTGAATAGTAGATAAAGGAAGGATAGGAAGCGAAGAGGAAGAGCTGGCAGTGAGGAATGAGTAGCTCAAAGAAGGTGATTGCAGTATGCAATTAGACAGGAGAGGCACGAATTGCGCTCTTGTCGAGTTTGATATAGGGTTCTAAGCTGGACCTAAGCCAAATTACGTTTACGTAGATGTCGTTTGAATTCAAAGAGACAGCTCTGTCGAAGCAAGATAACCATTTTACGTTGGTAGATATCGTCAATTTGAGCCCTTACGGAGATCATTTCATTGTGTGTAGTATGACTAAGATCTCCTAGCACAGATGGCCGCCAATCGACGTTGATCCGATCCTCTGGTAGAGAGAGTTACCATGCTCGAGGAGATCGAGTTGGTGAATGTAAAAATGGGACTAGAAAGAGGTAGAGAGAGTAAATCAGAGATAATAGAAGAAACCCGGTGTACACTTACTTCGTAGACATGTAGGTCCTGTTTATACAAATCATGACTGAAGCGCCTCTAATACTGAAAAAAGGGCTTTGAATTTATAGCCGTATAGGAACTTATTACACCATTTTTCCGTACTTTTGCTACCAAATTTTGCCTGGAGCTACCAAAAAGACAGCGGTACGGGAGATCCTCCGTCACCCCACATCTGTCCCCATCTACAGACCCCAGATCCAACCCAAGCAGAACGCACCCATTAGGGGCTCCAAATCACAACAACCTCATATTCCGCCGTGCGGTGTTGGCACGGAACGCATTGCTCGTCGGAGAAACCTCGCGAAGCAGTGCAGTAATAATACTTCTGTGGGCGGGTTTCTCTCGGAGTTTGCGACGAGTGAAAAGTAGGGCATCCAGAGGAGTGATGGGCCCTACAACGAGTAGAAAACAAGACTCCCCGGCCTTGAGCTGCTGGAAACGCTTGAACATCTTGACTGATCCGGATCCCCACCATCTCCTTCCGCAGCTTGCACCTTCTTTACCCCCTTCCCTTCGTCTTTGTCTCTTTCTGTCGTTGTCTGTCCCACTCCACTCATTGTTGCGCTCGCCGAAATACACGGTAAAACTGGCCATGGTCCAAAACCATGCGGTCGTGTACTCTCTGCCAAAGCGGCCAAAATCTCCTCCAAAAGGCCCAGAATGCCCAATTTTCACCGTGTTCGCCGAACCTTGCTGTACTCCGCTCCCACTGCCTAGCAAATTCTCACCTGAAATCGTCGATTTACGCCGAACATCTCACGCTGAAATACCCTGAATGTGTAATTGTCGAGGCGGCTTTTCCACGAGATAATTAACTACTAGTGGTAGCACTAGTATTTAGTAATATTTTAATACTATTGGAAATAATTAATTACTGCTAGGATTTGAATTCCGTATATCTTTTTTTTCTTAGCTAGTAGTCGTAAGAGTTATCATCTGTTAGTGGTAGTACTTATATACTGTCATCAGTTACTGCTACATTAGAAAGAGAAGGAGAGAGCCATCAGTGAGCGTCTAACATCACATATCTCACAGTCTTAACGTTCTTCATAGTCGTTCTTTAAATCGTTTATTTGTTCTGTTCGTCTTGTCCGTTCAGTTCTTTTGATCTAGTCATACAGTAGGAGTTTGCATCACGTCTACATCGGTGGATAGCAAAGAATCTTCCTGGATTAACGTGTATTGCAGTTTCCATATTGTCAATATAGCATCCCCTTTGCTCTCGTGTGAGTAATACCCATTTTCACAGCTTTCGTATCAGCCTACCGCTAGCATGCCTATAAGTCACGGTTCGTCATCGCAACACGGCCCTACCGCCAAGGTGTTGAACTCGGACATCAACAGCAGCACTTCCTCAGTGGCATCGTCCAAGGGATTATTGGATAACAACGCCAACAAGGTAAGACACTACGGTGAACATACCCAGTCACCTTCTTCAAGCAACCTGGTTAACAAGTCCGTCGATGTTCTTAGCGATGTCGAATCCTACCAGCACTCGCAATCTCAAGCCAAACCTTCAAGGTTAGTGATCATATTGACGTTGGCTTCATCCATCTCCGGTTTCATGTTTGGTTACGATACTGGTTACATCTCATCTGCTCTTGTTCAAATAGGAACGGACTTGAGTAACAAGATCCTTACCAACGGTGAGAAGGAGTTTATCACCTCCGCTACCTCGTTGGGGGCTTTTATCGGATCATTCATCAGTGGTGTATGGGCCAACTTGGTCGGACGTAAGAGAGTTTTATTGGCTTCTAACATCGTTTTCGTTATAGGTACCATAATACAGTTGGCTGCCAAGACAGTATGGACCATGATTGCCGGTAGATTCGTTTTGGGCTTGGCCGTCGGTGTGGCTTCGTTGATCGCTCCTTTGATGTTGAGTGAGTTGGCTCCTGCCAAGTACAGAGGAAGATTAATCGTTACGAACGTCATCTTCATTACCGGGGGCCAGTTAGTCGCTTACTTCATCAATTGGGGTCTTACTAGTGTACCCCACGGATGGAGAATTTCGGTCGGCTTATGTATGGTCCCACCAGTAGTCCAGTTCGTGTTGTTCTGGTTCTTGCCAGACACTCCAAGATACTACATCATGAAGGGTAAATTGGACAGAGCTAAGGAAGTTGTCAGAAGAACTCACCATGAGCCAACAGACGATTTCGTGAATGCTATTATCGCAGACATGGTCGCCGCAAACTCCAATGTTCCAGGCAAGGGAGCATTACAGCAAGCATGGAACTCAATCAAGCTCATTCACATTAACCCAGCCAACTTCAGAGCATTGATCTTGGCTTGTGGTTTACAAGGTATCCAACAATTCACTGGTTTTAACTCTTTGATGTACTTCAGTGCCACAATCTTCGAGACTATTGGTTTCAAGAATGCAACAGCCGTTTCTATCATTGTTGCTGCCACCAACTTCGTATTCACTGGTATTGCCTTATGTATTGTTGATCAAGTTGGAAGAAGAAGAATTTTATTGTGGTCACTTCCATTCATGTGTGGATCATTGGTGATCTGCGCCATTGCTTTTCACTTCTTGGGCGTCGAGTTCTCGTCTGGAGCTGATGTCGTTGTTAAGACCACAGGTATCTCTGGTTGGGGTATCGTCGTCATTATCGGTATGGTCATGTTCGTCGCTTCCTACGCTATTGGTATCGGTAATAGTGCCTGGATCGGTGTTGAGTTGTTCTCCGATGTCAATGTTAGATCAGCTGGTGCCATGTACTCTGCTGCTACTAACTGGGCCGGGTCTTTGGTCATTGCATCTACCTTTTTAACTATGTTAGAGAAGATCACTCCTACCGGTACTTTCTCCCTCTTCGCCGGTTTGTGTGCTGTTTCATTAGCATTTGTCTACTTCTTGTTACCAGAGGTTGCTGGATTGGAGTTAGAAGAGACCACCGAGTTCTTGTCCCATGGTTTCAATGTGAAACAGGCTTCCAAGTTGTCTCGCGAAAGAAAGCGTAATTCCAAGTTCATTAAGAGACGCCCCGCTGCATAAATGAATCAAAGGTTCATTGGATAACAAAAAGCAAATCTAGAACGGTACGATTATTACATAATAGTTTTTACTTCTGTCATTATATCAGTGGGATGAGAATCATAATCATCCTGGTGGTTACTCCTTTAAATATTTAATTAAATTAACTAATCATCGTCAAGCCACCGAGAGAGGTTCCTCTAGAACATGTATGTCATCACTGGTCATTTTTCACCCACATTTCTATTTCCTGAAGATGCCGAGGGCATGCTCTCTTTCCATCAAGGGTGAAATTCCTATTTCCCTGATAGCTGCAAAACAGGACATCCTGTTCTGGAAACGATAAATCGCCAATATTAACGGGAACAAGCCACTTTTCCGATGAAAAATCCCCCAAACAGGAGAAATAGCTTCGTCTGCGTAACTTCAACACCACCATCATAACCACCACTCTTATCGACAGCTATGCCATAACCAGCACCTATCTAAACACATCCACAGACCCACCGCTCCATTAAATCCTTTGCAGCAATTGAAAAACAACCATGCCGCATGCCAACCGCTTCCCCACTCACTAAAACTAAGTTTTAGCTCCTGCAGAAAACACTTCCGCTTTGGGACGTGCGAAGACTGACAAATTTATAGCTGGCGTATTTCAGTTTTGCCATAGTTAATGTGAACAGAAGAGAAGCAGGTTGGTTCAGCTTGGACAGTGAAAAACGGGAGGAAAGGTAGTCCACAAGTGCAAGTTTGTGTAGATCAACAGTATTGGAGTATTTTTCACGGTGAAAATCGAACAAGTCACGGGAAAGTTGTAGTGTTCCTGGTGATATTAGCTCGTGAGAAGTCTAGTGATTAGAAAGAGATTTAGAAAAAGGCCCCTAGTTATCGGTATTTGGATATCGAAACCGGGCTGAAAAGTGAAGAAAGACTACTGGAAACACAGGGTAGCCATATCCGTGTGATTAGTTTGGACTTTTATTGTAAAATCGGAGGAAATATTGGCTAAGATCTGTTGGCCAAGAAAGCGTTTCACAGTCATACACATATGATACAGACACAATGGCCGATTCAGAATTAACGCATTCAAAAGCAGCCGACGTGCTACCTCCGTTGAGGAAGCGAAGGCTTCAATCCGTCAACAACAAGGAATTCAGCAATATGGGGAAGCTACAGGAATTTAGTATAATAGAGAAACTTGGACAGGGAACGTTCGGAGTGGTTCAAAAGGCTAAAAGCAGAAAAACAGGTGAAATAGTGGCGTTGAAGCAGTTAATAAACCACTCAGCAAAGGAGGGGTTTCCTATTACTGCTATGAGAGAAATCACAATACTAAGACAGTTGCACCATAAGAATATCTTGAGGATTGTGGAGATGATATACGAAGAACCAAAGATCAACAACCCGGCAGATATGGTAACTCATAGAGGCTGCTTCTACACAGTATCACCGTACATGTCTAGTGATTTGGTGGGATTACTAGAAAACCCTAATGTGACGTTGCAATTACTGCACATCAAATGCTTGATGCAGCAGTTGCTTAGAGGCATCCAGTATATCCACGAAATGAAGTTTTTGCATAGAGATGTAAAAGCAGCCAACATATTGATAGATTCGAAAGGTGTCTTGAAAATCGCCGATTTTGGACTTGCCAGAACATACCACGGCAAGCCTCCGCAGCTCGGACTAGGCCCGGGTGGAGGAGAAAGAGCATATACGGGATTGGTGGTGACAAGATGGTACCGCCCTCCCGAATTATTGTTAGGAGAAAGAAAGTACACCACTGCTGTTGATTTATGGGGTATAGGATGTGTGTTTGCTGAGCTTTTCACGAACAAACCGATCTTGGTGGGGAAGTCAGATGCTCACCAGGCCCAATTAGTCTTTGGATTGGTTGGATCTCCGCTTAACTGGACACATGCATCCTCTTTACCAAACAAGAGTGACTTTAATATAGGGTTGAGTTGCAGCAGAAATTTGGAGTCGAGATTTGAAAATTTGATGCCTCCAGATGGTGTTCAACTCTTAAGTGGATTATTAGCATTGGACCCATACAAGCGTTTTAATGCTTTGGACGCATTGAAACACGAGTTTTTCAAAAATGATCCCTTGCCTTTAAAGCCAGAGGAATTGCCCCACTTTGAGGAGAGTCACGAAATCGACAAGGAGAAGTTCAAGAAATTAAAGGAGAGATCAAACAGCACCTCATCTCAAGTGAGCCAATATAGCGACAGCTATAACAGCTCAAAATCAAATAATACGATGAACCATGCAACTCATGATTACAGACGTGAGCGCGAGATCGATACATATAGACCAACTAAACCTGCAGCAGAAAGATATCAGGAATCAAACCATAGAAGTAAGGGTGAGAATCTCTACCTGTCTTCATTTAAAGGGACTTCTACTAACAACAGCAACAATAGAGGTCCATCAACGTCAGGTCAATTACCAAGCACAAGCTCGCTACCAAGAAGTCGATCGCATTTGGGGTTGTCAGAGACATCGACGTCTAATTTACCTAAAAAGCCCAATTTTCCAGCGAAGGAGGAGACGTCGGAGCATTTACCAACAGCATCAAGACCCAGAGCAGCGACCTACTCACATCCTGTCTCACAGGACAGGCGAACTACAAGTGATGCAACACGAAATGAAGATTCTCAATCATCTTCGAAGTCGAGTTCACAAGGGAGAAATGCCAATGCTTCATCAATTAAACTTGCTCTTCCATCAGTTTCGTCTCCATTAGCATCAGCACCAAAGGAACAAAACTCTGCTGCGAGCTTGACGTCGCCGAAGTCTGGCGTATCCAAACTCGCCAAAACGGCGACTGCTAATATCTTAAGGGCTACGAAATCTATTGCAAACGCTCCAAAGGGAATATTCATGGACACATCACGTCGGAAGCGTCCAATACCTCCTGCTATTCGCAAACCTGTCAAGAGGGCCAGAACTTCTCGTCCTGAAGAATATGATAGTGATTTGACTGACATGGAGGGCGAGATAGGCAGAGGAGAGGAAGACTCATTTAAATCATTTTTGAATTATGAGCAATTCCAGAAAGATACAGAGTATCGTAAGCTTACCAACGAAAAGATCAACTTCTTGCAGAAGGATGAGAAGAAGCCACAGTAGAAGAATGTATATATTTAAGGCCATAGAATGATATAATGCATTATAATTTTCGCTAACAGAGGTAGGAGCATACATAGTACCCCTTAATATTGCAGAACCGAAGAAAGAGCCGAAGCTGATAAGAGCATCCCCAGAGCGCACAAGCTAAGGCATTTCCAAGCCGCATGATATTTGAGCACCACAATAGTTCCTACTCTGAGGCCTTGTAGTTTGAGGGCTTCTATCCATGTAACCAAGACTTATCTATATGATCTGTAACCATGTGGAACCCAAAGAGTGACTAGTTACGATTGGCTCATGACCGATCTCGGTCGGGACTTCCTAAAAGGGTAAGCGGAGAACCTTCCGATCATATGGCTCCATGTTCGGAAATCATTTCCGAGGTCGAAGAATTTTGACATCGGCGATCGAATAGATAAAATTGATGGTTGAGATTGGTATTTCATTTGTAATCATAGTTCAACTAGGAATCGCTTGCACGTACTCGAATTGCTCGGAGTTATCGACTGTAATAGTCACGCCAGTGCCAAGAAGAAACAACCAGGCTTCTACTCGTTGTTTTCCTTATATAGTGGTACTTTTTCTGCTCCAAACTCTTGATCCAAGGAGTACGATTTACGAGCGACACGTATTAGTATAGATCACTATTAGACAACGCTTACACCAGTTCAGTTTTTGCTTATTCACAATGACAGGCTCATTTGACGACTATTTCTCCATCCAGGCTTTTCTTATAGTCCTACGGGAGACCTTGGAGCTGGCCATCATCATTTCGGTCTTGTTAGCATTTCTCCACCAGAGCTTTAAGACAGGCGCGCCAAAGCTAGAGACGAAAGTCCAAAGACTACCACACGAGTACAGCAGTATAAACGAGCCTCTTCTCGAGACTAGTAGTTCCGAAGGACTGACCGATACTATTCCTGAGGTAGCTAATAGCGAAACTACTATTGACAATGACACAGTATATAAATATTTGAAGCTACAGATATGGGTTGGAGGTCTTTTGGGCCTTGTGGTTTGCCTACTCGTGGGCTCAATTATCCTTGGTGTTTTTTACATATTAGGCAAGGATCTTTGGGCTGTGGCAGAACATTACTGGGAGGGAACATTCTCAATATTGGCCAGTATAATCATCTCAATCATGGGTATTAAGATTCTCAGAATTAGTAAGATGCAAGAGAAGTGGAAGTACAAGTTATCGAAGGTGATCCAAAACTCAGATTATTTGAATAAAGCTGTCAGAGGCCACCAGAATACCCAACTGAAGGAACATGGTTGGTCTTCAAAGTTTGATATCTGGTCAGAGAAGTACTCTATGTTCATCTTACCTTTTGTGACCACTCTTAGAGAGGGTATGGAAGCTATTGTGTTTATAGGAGGAATTGGAATCAACGAAAACACCTCCATTTGGGCACTTGTAAACTCTATAATTCTTGCCATCTTAGTGGGCAGCTCTATCGGATTTCTCTTGTACAGATCAGGAAATACGTTATCTTTGCAGTGGTTCTTGATTACATCCACATGCTTCTTATACTTAGTGGCCGCTGGGTTGTTTTCCAAGGGAGTGTGGAACTTCGAATTGCAGCACTTTATTGTCTTGTGCGATGGCTTTGATGTCTCTGAAACGGGGCATGGGCCTGGCTCCTATGATATTGCTACCAGCTTGTGGCATGTTAATTGTTGCAACGGAGAATTGCAAGATGATGGAGCCTTCTGGATGATGTTCACAGCGGTTTTTGGTTGGACGAACTCAGCCACTTATGGCAGTGTGATCAGCTACAACCTTTATTGGATAGTCATTATTGCAACCTTCTCCTCTTTGTTGTATGAAGAGAAATATGGCCAATTACCGATTATTCCTACACTGTGGCAACAAAGGAGAATCCAAAAGAGAATTGACGGATACATGCAGATATCCACTCCAAAAATAGATACTGTCCCGAAAATAAGAGAGAGCATTGATTCTATCAGTTCAGAAACACCGTTGAATCGTTAAGAACAACAGGAATATGAAGGATATCCCCCACGCGCATTCTACAAGTGAAACCATCCGTTGACTCTGCTGGAATATCCCGTTGATCCGTTAAAACTTTGCATCTATGCTAAAAGGTGGTGTCCCCCACGACATGTGCACTACTGGGGCCACCCTTCAGTAAATATTATGGTATATATAGTCATGTACACTTTCTGAACTTTGCACCTGAATCCCTAGGCTTCATAATGAGGCGGAAATTAACTCGTGCGATCGGCAACTGATGTTGTTACCAATGGGAATCCGTGGAATGAGCTCTCCAGAGTTGGGCCGTTCAATTATATTCTTGGCATGGCACACACATATATTAAAATAAATTGGCGAGGGAAATAAAATGCATTACTTAAAAAATACCATCCGTTCATAAGAAGATCAAATAGATAACTTTATGCGAAATCGTGTCCGAATATTGAGCCGCCTGACTACGGCTCATACGAACATCTACTTGAAGGACACAATTTTTCACGAATTGGAGAGAAAACAGTATATAAAAATAATCGAATAAAGGCACTTCGACATACTTGTTCATCGCTCAAGGGATAGCCAGTGCCAATGTGGAGAAAAGCCATCGAAGAATATCTAGAGATGAACAGGAGATTGTGGGATGTCGTAGTTGATCTTTCCCTTTTTCCTGGTTACAAAGGTTGTGACATTTTTATCTGATTGGATCAATTGTTACTTCAAACCTTAATTTTGGCAATTTCAAATTGCGATGTGACCGATCAATAATCCTTTGAAACCTTACGCAATCGTTTATATTGTACTTCGTAAACAAAGAGTTCATGTGAATGTGAAATAGCCACATTCTTCAGTGGCAACAATAACTTCCTTGCCAAGTTATTTGTAAAGAGTTCGATAGCCATTGAGAATTTGCGTCTGCCGAGGCTGAACCGTGACAAGAAACCTGGCAAAGCCAATGCCGAAAAAGCTCGTAAATTGCCAGGGGAGCAGAAAGCTTGCCTTGTTCCCTCTAAAATGAGCCCCAAGGAACTAACTGAATTGCATAGTATCTGAGCCGCGCATTTGGATCTCCATGCATTTGCATTTCGAAGGAAGTTATGTTCATATAAGCCCCCAAATGTCGGCATTTGTTGAATTTTCAGAATAAAAGCCTAATCGCAACAACAATAAGCCGTTTCATCAACGTTCCCAATTCCTTTAAACCTGATTTATTCACTGGCCCTGAACCTGGAGATATAACGTAGTGCCCTCTTCCACTTCGGGGAGTAAGCTTTATTTCATACCTGGATGTAAACCATTTTCTAACAACGGAAATATATGCTCAGATCTTGGCATCATCATATCCTGTTAGAGAAGGTATTACCGTCATAATACTGCAAAATTTTCAGTTCCCATTTCAGAATTCAGGTGCTGCTAAAATAGAACCTAGTCCAATGCAGGTGGATTTAATTGCCGCTAAAACAACCAGCAACCAAACGATTGGATCCTCCAGGCGTTTTAAGGTTGACCAATGGCAGTGATTAATTGTTCTTTTACCTCATAAAGCAAGTCTCTATTAGTTGGACAGCTAAGTAATATGTAATACCAATATTGAAAATGGCCACAGGGCAGATTTGACGCTCAAGCACTATATAAATTGAAGAAGATCCAGTATTTCTACCTCAAGAAATTTGATTTGAACATTACAAGCTTATATTGTACAATCTTGATCATGCAATTCTTGAGTTACTGCGCAATTTTAGTTAGCTTGGTAAGCTTTGCAAGGGCACATAGTGAAACAGCTTATTTACGTTATGGAACACCACTTAAATCTTTATATGGATGTTCACTTCAAATAAGTCAGACGGCAACATTCTGCACAGAAGGTCAGTCGTATGACATTCCTTGCTTTTGTTCGAACCCTAATGCCTTAGCTACTGTCGCTGGTTGTTTGAGTATGACAGGAAGGAACACGACTTCAGTTATACACAAGTTCTTCGAATATTGTGAAGAAAATGCCAATGTAACTATTACACAAGAAATATATGATGGGGCTTTTGAAAACTTCACCAAACACGCCACATCTCCTTCTGATATTGAAGGGTTCAATGCTTCTATACCTGTTGATGTTCCTATCAAGTTGAACCAAACGCTTGGTATGCTAATTGTGAAGTCATATGATATGTTTTTAGACAATTATGATTATTCTCTTTACTACAGTGCTGGAATTCTTGGATACTGGCTTGCTGTCCTCGTTTTGGCTGCTATTACCAATTGGAGCAAAATATTATTCCCAGGGTTAGTGAAGAAGTTTACTGGTAAATGTTCCAACCTCTTCAGAAAGTACATAACGACTCCTGCAACATTCCTGAGAAAGAAATCCAACGAGCAAAAGCTTTTGAAATTCTTCGATTTTTTGATTCCGTCCAGGCTAGAGTCAGTTATTACATTTGGATTTATCGTTGTAACCATTGGACTCAGTTCTTGCAATTTGCACTATATTGAAGGTGATCCACTTTTCGATTCAAAGTTTCAAGTCTTGAATCGTTATGTTGCTGATAGAACAGGAATTATTGCAACTGTCATTATGCCTTTGTTGGTCCTATTTGCAGGACGCAATAATTTCTTGCAATGGATCACTGGCTGGAATTTTGCAACCTTCTTAGTCTACCATAGATGGATTGCGAGAGTAGATTTCATTTTCGCATTAATTCATACTCTCTGTTGGTCTCGTTCATTGCTTGCTGCAGATATGGCAGAAACTTACTTGATTTGGGGTACAATTGCCGTTGTGGCTGGCTTTGTTATGTTCTTTCATGGCATATTGTACCTTAGAAGAAGATGGTATGAGTTTTTCTTACTTACTCACATCATTATGGCTGCATTATGGATTGCAGGAACTTGGATTCACGTTGTTGAAATGGGATATGTGTGGTTTATGTATCCGGTGGTTGCAGTTTGGGTTTTTGACAGAGTCGTTAGACTTTGTAGATTATTCGTTTTCGGATTTCCAAAAGCGGATGTCATTTTGTTAGCAGATGAAACCTTGAAAGTCATCATTCCAAAACCAAAATATTGGCACTCCATACCAGGTGGCCATGCTTTTATTCATTTTATCAGACCAAGTTGTTTCTGGCAGTCACATCCTTTTACTTTCACTGATTCAGTTGAAAATAAGGATAGCATTGTGTTGTATTGTAAGGTTAAAGGTGGTATCACACACGGTCTTTATCAATATTTAGCCGCTCATCCTGGTAAGACCACACAAATTAGAGTCGGTGTCGAGGGTCCTTACGGAGAGCCTACACCGGCAAGGAAGTACGATTCTGCCGTCTTCATAGCAGGAGGAAATGGTATTCCAGGTATTTACTCTGAAGCGGTTGATGCAGCAATGACCACAAAAGATAAGTCCAACAACATGGTGAAATTATATTGGGTCATCAGAGAATACAGGTCGTTATTCTGGTTTTACGAAGAGTTATTAGAGCTCAAGAAGACAAAGATACAAACTATGATTTATGTCACCAGACCAGATTCACACGCTCACTTGGACGAATTCCATTCAAGATTTGCATTCTCTCCCAAAGAAACTGTTTCCGAAAAGTATTTTGATGTTGAAGTAAAGGATAAGGAAATCGTTGAGAAGTACAACCACCTTAAAGATGAAAGTAGTGCTAGCTTCGGTTCAGAAAAAATGGAAGACGAAGAAACGAAGAGCAGTATTATTAATATCATTAAAGAGGAATTGAGTCATGTTAAATTTGTTGAAGCAAGACCGACCGTGGAAGATATTGTAAAGTCTGAAATTGAAGAATCCTCGGGATCTGTTGCTTTCGTTGCATGCGGCCATCCAGCTATGGTAGATGATGTCCGTTACTCGGTTGTTCAGAATATCGAAAACCCCGATCACAAAAGAATCGAATTTTTCGAGCAGTTACAAGTTTGGTCGTAAACCTTCAGCAATCACACAAATGAAAACGAAGTGTAGTTGTATTTACTATTCTATATCGGTTCTATAATTGTTATTGTCATAATTCATTCTTCCATATAATGTTGAAATCTCATAAAGTATTTTGCAGATCGATATCTTCGAACATCCGATCAACCGATCCTCCAAGGTACACCTTGAGAGTCTTTCTAGTGGCAGGCAAGATCTTACACTTAACCATGACTTGCTTGGTGCCTTCCTTACTAATTTTCTCATAAGCTTGAAACCTGTGACATCCTCCAAATGCAAAATAGTAATTTTTCCCCAGTTCACGGACTTTGAAAACATCGATTGGTGGCAATTCACCGGCTTCAATGTCGGCAATTCCACAAGTAGCCGAAGCCATTGGAACTCCATTCAAAGTGGATACCATAGCATCTATCTTCTGGGTATCCAATACTGGTGGAATTGGTCTTCTAATTTCCTCGAGAGGCACGTATTCGACTTTTAGCGTAGCCGTTTGAAATGACATTGTGTTGACGTTTTTAATCTATTTTACTTTTCTATAAACTGCCTTATACCGTTGTTAAAATCCCCACTGTCAATACGTTGGGTATTCTACACTTATAAATATTAATTCAAATTGCTGTGTCAATAGAAAATATGTCATCGTAATACAGAATCCTGGCCAATTTTTCTTAGCAGCTAACAAAGCAAAAACAGTTCTAGAAACGCGGCATCGCAAACGTTATCAGTGTAGCGAAAATGAAGGTTGCGGAATTGGCCGAGTTGGACGAAATACGTATGACAGGTTTGGCAAGTGTATTAGAAGTAATGACTAGACAATGAAAATGGAAGCGAATGGGATGGGGTGAAGTTATGAGGCACCAAAAGTAAGATTTGACTGCGATTGGCTGATTTTGGATAATCAATTCAAATACATAACGTCCTTCTCCGAAGACTCTGCAGTACCTACAAGCGACGATAGAAATGGACTTTCGATTTTAAGCGTCGCCATACCCGAGCCCGAGTTTCTAGAAGAGATAAGGTTCATGCTTTGTAGTATGGGGACTCGTAGCAGAAACGGCCCATTATCTCTATAGATCAGCCTAATCCAGACTTTCTCCGAAGTCGGACTCGATGCCATGTGCACAAATGTGCAATTGCAGTCTCGGTCCGGTTGTACTGTGCTAACCGAATGAACAGTCACGTGCAGATGAAAATCCTTCGCTACTGTGTAGATCAATTAGATAACTAATCATATCCACAGTGATAAATTACCTGAACACATTATCTAGGGTCAACTTTACTACAAAACTCATTTCCATCTTCGGAAACCACAATAGCCTAACACTATCTGCGAATCTTTGGTGAATAATTCAATAAATATATATATGGATACATCTATCGCATATCACTGTACCTTCTGATTGTTGACAGTGCAAAATTTTTTCGTCCCAAAACATATCGTTTTCCGAGAAAAAAATACAGTTGCAAAGAGAAGAAGTTAACTGATCGATCTGATAACATCACCACACTATAGAAAGGGCACTTCTAGATGTATATATGGGCGGTATATGTATCGTTGGTAGTACTAGTACTACTTACGCCGTTCCTTATCCCCATTCGAACCGTGAATCCGTGGCACAGAAAGGTCAAAGTTGTGCTATCCATAGGACTATTGATATCGTCCATCATAGCATTGACTCCAGAAGCTGCCGTCAATGGAGCACCATTACATAAGTACGGACAAGCCAAAATAGCATATTTGGGGTGCAATTACCAGATAGTATCCACTGCCTCTTTTTGCAACAACGAAGATCACGAGTACGATCAATCGTGTTATTGTATGAATATTAACGCATTAGCTACGATCTCACATTGCTACAAGTATGGACATCCAAATGAAATATCGTCCCTCTTGCAAATGTGCAGCCAGGAGTATAATATCACGGTGACGCCATCTCAATTTGAAGAGGCTCACCAACACTACTTAGATAGCGCCAAGTCTGTGAATGAGATCATTGGTTACAATCACTCCACAGTTGTCGATTTCCCGGTGAAATTGAATGACACTCAGATTCTTTTGTACAAAGGAGCTTATCAACAATTTCTTGGTAATTATGATCTATCAATGGATTATGGAGCATATGTGGTTTTGTATTGGATAGCGGTGTTTGTGATAGCGGCAATAGGCAACTGGTCCAAGATTATTGCACCAGGTCTTTATAGAAATGTCCTCACAGATCCATTTACCAATTGGTTCAGAAAGTCCATCAGTTTACCAGCTACTAAAGGAAATCGGAAAACCAACGAGAAGAGGTTCCTTAAAGTCCTTGATTTTCTAGTTCCAACGAGGGCTGAAACCATCATTCTCTCAACATTTTCTGCACTTTGCATTTTCCTCATATTTAACAAGATTCATTACTTCGAAGGCGATCCACTCTTCAACTCTAAGAAGTTGGCTTTGCTTCGATACGTTGGAGTGAGAGCAAGTGTCTTAACTAGTCTGTTGATGCCACTTCTCATATTATTTGGTGGTCGTAACAATTTTTTGCAATGGTTTACAAGATGGGACTATTCAACTTTCATAACTCTTCACAGATGGCTATCTAGAATAATATTCATTATGGTCATTGTTCATTCTGTGTGCTACTCACTCTACTTGAAGCCCCAACATAAAAAGGACGAGAGACCAGAGAGCTACATCATATGGGGAGGTATTGCTACAATGGCAGGTTTAGGAATCATGTTGCAAGGACTTCTAGTCTTGAGAAGAAAGTGGTACGAGATGTTCTTGCTCATACACATTATTTTAGCAGCCGTTTTTATTATTGGCGCTTGGATTCACGTACTTGACCTCTACTGCACATGGTTTTACTATTATACCACAATGGTTTGGATATTTGACAGAATCATTCGGGTAGGTAGATTATTATCTTTTGGGTTCCCGCAAGCTGAAGTTCATTTGGAGGCGGATGAAACATTAAGAGTAGTGGTGGAAAAGCCTTCACACTGGGAAGCAATCCCAGGCGGGCATGCATTCATTCACTTTCTTCGTCCTTCTTGCTTTTGGCAATCACACCCATTCACTTACACCATTGATATCCACGACTCAAATAAAATTGTCTTATTCATCAAAGTGAAAAAAGGAGTGACTTCATCGCTTTATGACTACCTAGTTACCCATCCACAGAGGAGCACTTCAATTTGCGTGGCCATTGAAGGATCCTATGGCGAAAAAACACCTGCTAGCAGATATGATAGTGCCGTATTTATAGCAGGGGGAAATGGAATTCCGGGTATTTATTCAGAGGCATACGATTTAGTCAAGAATTCAAGCAACAAGAGGCTGAAATTGACTTTGATTTGGGTAGTGCGAGAATATAAATCCTTGTGCTGGTTTTATGAGGAATTATTATCGCTTAAGGGGACCTCAATTAATACGACTATCTATGTTACGAGGCCGCAATCCCGTTCATTTTTACATGAATTTCACGACAAGGTTAATGCAGGCATCAGTTTCACTGAAATAGAGGAGGAAGACGATAGTGCACATGACAGTGCAAGCAAAAACTTATTGTCTTCTAGGTACAATCAAGACTACGGAAGTGTGGGCGACTCTAGTACTGTTACGTACGAAAATTCGACAGAGATGGGCGGATTTAGTGGCGAAGACTTTGTATCGAGAATTCGCTCGGAACTTTCACACATCGAGTTCAAGGAAGGTCGACCTAATGTCGAACTGATTGTAAAACTGAGTATTAAGGAATCCACGCTGTCTACATGCTTTGTGACGTGTGGGCATCCAGTAATGGTGGATGAGATTCGTGCTGCAGTGGTAAATAATGTAGACAATGAGGATAGAAAAAGAGTTGACTATTTCGAACAATTGCAAGTTTGGGCTTAAGGTTTTTTTTATTTAATTTTATAGAATAAGAGATCATACTACACGTGAGACATAATATAAGCTAATTACGATAATTGCATGTACTTCTGGGTTAAGGTTCTGATGTCAGTCCATAAGTATAACATATTTGTCTGATGATTCATTTCGCTTGCTGCAGGTGCTTTAAGCGAATAAGTTATTCCGAAGCTTCTGTGCCAACCTTTGCGCGCATACTTTCTGACACAAAGTTTATGAACATGTTTGACTCAACCATTTGATTTGCAACTCTATAAACTCAACTGTCAATTGAACTGCTAGCTGCTCGATTATTGCCTTCAAAGCAAGGTTCATTGGATTTAGGTGTAAGAACAAGGAGGGAGTCTGAAACAAACTGATTACGATGATTTATGATCTGAACAAAACTTTCACTCTGTTCCAATGCCAGAAACATTCTCCTTTAGAACCAAAATGCACTTCAAGTTTGAACTTCATCTCCACACACTCCAGTTAGTCCCCACGATGGAACATCACCCCACCTACTCCATGTTAATGTCCATGGGCCCATGAAAGCAAAATCATTCAAGCATTAGGTCGGGTAAGAAGATGGTAAAAAAAAAGTGCACCATGACCAGGTCGGCCCCATTTTTAACTTTAATGCAACACGGCTTAAGCAAGCGCACTAACTTTTGTGCTACCATTTATGATCATCGTGTTCGATTTCACCTTTTCATTTTGCCAGCAATCCCGAGAACACACGAGAACTTTTCATTAATTTTATCTCCAGAACGCAATTTGAGAATACTATGGGCTGATTTGAGCACAAGCTCATCATGCTTTAGTATATTCTACGTTGAGGTGTACATACTTTGTCTTTCTCATCATCTCAAGAAGAGCGGATACTTTCGGCACTCAAGGGATTCCGGGAAACCAACCGAAATTTTAAGTCAAGAAAACTTGTCGTTCATAACCAGATCAGTGAAACCCAGCACGTAACTGCTATTTTGGGCTCGTTTCTTGGACTACAGTGTAGACTTCCCGATGATGTTCCATAAAAATTTACAATAGTTCTTCCGGAGAAACAATACGCATTATGCAAACATGCACATAATATTCAGATAATTTTTCCGAATTCAAATAATAATCCCTCTTTGCCGAAGTTCATGTCCCTAGATGTTTTTATGCAATCGTTCCTTTTCTTTGTATTGTACATGAGATGTTAAATTTCTGACTCACCACAGTAACACTTACAGGATAAATCTCTCAATGGCAATTAGAAGAAATAAAATTGTCATCTCCTGACTTCATGTGGTGTGCCCTGTACTTCAAAAGATGCAACAAAAGATCCTACATCGTAACCAGACAGGAATATACTCAGTTGCCTCAAGTCCCACAAATGATGTTGAATTTGTGGACTTCCTTTGTCATTTTTCGTGAACCCCATTTGCCCATACATTATAAGAAATTCTTAATCCGTCTTTAAAATGATTCACAATTACATGCTACTAGGACCACAGCTATGCGGCAGGCACTACATTGGCGTAACCATTACCTAGCTATCTATAGCTGTAAAGTTAACAAGTGGGCAAGTGGGCAAGTGGGCGAGGGGAAATCATCTCCAGCCATCACCAGTTCTCCAACAATAAGACTTAAACAAGGTGGGGGCACTTCGGAGAAACTGGAGATGCAGAACGGCATACAAAAATGCCCAATGCAAATATTTTTTAAATTTTTCCGGTCATGTACGTTGCACCGTTTGCACCGTTTGCCGCAAAAGTAGCAAGAAAGATTTTCTGTTCAGCTTGCCGACTTTGAGTTATGCTCCGAGTTGTATAAATTGAATCCAATTCCCTGCATTGCCAAATAGTATTTTTCTCTTCCTTCATTCTTTATTCAAAAGCAATTATGTCTAGTAACGAATTGCCTTCGGGTACACAAACTCCTATTGACGGAGGTTCTCTCTTAGAGAAAGATGATAAGTTTGAGCAAGTGCCAAACGATGATATTGTCGATCAATTACCTACAATTCCAGCTAAAGGTTTCAAGGATTATTTACTGATTTCCTTTTTCTGTTTATTAGTTGCCTTCGGTGGTTTCGTTTTTGGTTTCGATACTGGTACTATCTCTGGTTTTGTTAACATGACTGACTTCTTAGAAAGATTTGGCCAAGTCCATGAAGACGGAACTCACTACTTATCCAACGTTAGAGTTGGTTTGCTTGTCTCCATTTTCAACATTGGTTGTGCTGTTGGTGGTATTTTCTTATGTAAAGTCGGTGAGATGAGGGGCAGAAGAGTCGGCCTCATGTTCTCTATGTTGATTTACGTTGTTGGTATTATCGTTCAAATTTCTGCCAGTAATAAATGGTACCAAATTTGTGTCGGCCGTGCTATCACTGGTTTGGCAGTTGGTACCGTTTCCGTCTTGTCTCCATTGTTTATTGGTGAAACTGCCCCAAAGACCTTGAGAGGTACTTTAGTTTGTTGTTTCCAATTGTGTATTACATTTGGTATTTTCATCGGTTACTGTGTTACCTACGGTACCAAGAAGTTGAGTGGTTCTAGACAATGGAGAATTCCTTTAGGTTTGTGTTTCCTCTGGGCTATTTTCTTAGTTCTTGGTATGCTTAGTATGCCTGAGTCTCCAAGATACTTAGTTGAAAAGCACCAGATTGAAGACGCAAAGAAGTCCATTGCTAGATCCAACAAGATAAGTGCTGAAGACCCTGCCGTTTACACTGAAGTTCAGTTAATTCAAGCTGGTATTGACAGAGAAGCTTTAGCCGGTTCTGCTTCATGGAAGGAATTGATCACTGGTAGACCAGCAATTTTCAAAAGAGTTGTCATGGGTATAATGTTGCAATCATTACAACAATTGACTGGTGACAACTACTTCTTTTACTATGGTACCACCATTTTCCAAGCTGTTGGCATGAAGGATTCTTTCCAAACCTCTATCGTTTTGGGTATTGTCAACTTTGCTTCCACTTTTGTTGGTATCTGGGCCATTGAAAGATTTGGTAGAAGATTATGTTTGCTTACTGGTTCTGCTGGTATGTTCGTTTGTTTCATCATTTACTCTGTTATTGGTTCTATTCATTTGTACAAGGATGGTGAATATGATAACAACAACACTTACAAGCCATCTGGTAACGCTATGATCTTCATCACTTGTTTGTACATTTTCTTCTTTGCATCTACCTGGGCTGGTGGTGTCTACACCATTATCTCCGAATCATACCCATTGCGTATTAGAGCCAAGGCTATGGCTATCGCCACTGCTGCCAACTGGTTGTGGGGTTTCTTGATCTCTTTCTTCACTCCATTTATCACTGGTGCCATCCACTTCTACTACGGTTTTGTCTTTACAGGTTGTTTACTCTTCTCTTTCTTCTACGTCTACTTTTTCGTTAGCGAAACCAAGGGATTGTCTTTGGAAGAAGTCGACGAGTTATACTCCCAAAACATCAAGCCATGGAAGTCTTCAAAATGGGTTCCTCCAACAGAAGAGCTGATGGCCACATCCACCGGCTACGCTGCCGAATCTAAAGCTCAAGTTGAGCAGGTTTAAGATTTCATTAATTAACGTTTGCATGCATTCATGATCACTTCATAGTTATGAAATATCCGAGCTAATAATTTTATAGAGAAGTAGCTCCAATGTACAATATGATACGATAGTTTTCCGTAGATTAAACTAATGGGTTTGTTTGCAATCTTGTGATATACATTTACTCTTGGTTTTGTTGACCTTGCCAAGTCCTTATTCCTGAATTGTGATACAGAAATTGTTCCTCTTCGAGCCCAGATAAAGCTCCTTCTTAGTAAAATTTTGTTTCTTCTTGGAAATATGTCCGCTCCAGTCAAATAGCCAGTAAGCAACTTTCCTGGCTTCGTATGCAAATGTCTGTTTAAAGCCAAGTTTTGTCATAATTTTCTGAAGCAACTCGTTATCAAAATATCGGGAATTAGTAATGCAAGGTAGGGGTAGTACTAGAAATAACGAGCTGATTGTGCTTTCGGTTGGCTTCTTCAAGAATTTTGTCATTCTTATCAACATATCGCCTCTTTCTTTGGGCGACGGCACGAAATTAATCACCAAAGAGCATGATATCAAATTAAACCTCTCATTATCACCGGTTGGTAATGGTCTTTGCATGAAGTCTTGTTCTATTATGAGGGGGCTCTGAGAGTTTAAGTCAATCCTAACAATACTTTTAAAAATGCTACACGTGGATATTACGTTTTGTGGACTAAGGCACCCTATTTCCAAAGCATTAACGTCGGTGAGTCTATCTTTGTATATGGGCTCCTTTAGCCATTCCACCAACTTCTTTGATGAATCTCCTCCACGTTTTGAGTTCTGTCCCTGCGTCGATGCTGACTGGTAAGCATCTATACCTCCTCTGGCTACAGTTTCGGCATCTATTTCTGCCAATTGCTGAACCAATTGGCGTGTGTTAAGTTTCTCATCGACTTTCACTACTGCTGGTAAGTCCGAACCCTCATGAAGACGGTACTTCTTCTGTGCATCTTCATACCATCCTTTCTCCTTCTTGGCCCGCGATAAGATCTCCAAGTAGTTATCCACGGCTATCTCTGCAAACCCATCCACTTTCTGCAATCTTTTTATAATAGAATACTTATTCTTTTGTAGAACATGAAACCTTCGTATCAATCCTCGAGCCTGCTGTGGTTTCAAGCTTTTGGGTACAAGTCCCTTATCTGTTATGGTCCTAGGACGCTTCAAGAGCCCCGGTCTTTTTTTCTTACCACCGACAGCCATTCTTCTACACAACACACTATACAATAACCAAATCCACAAACGACTACATCCCATAAAACTACATTCATTCTACATCTACCATACAATCCACTATTATAGTAGAAGCGCATCTTGAAATTTATTTTTTGTATGCAGGAGAATATTTCAGTCGATGAGGTTCTATTTTTCACTTGTTAGTTAGTATTAATGTTTAAGTATGGAGATAGAGTTACAGACGTAGAGTAGAGCGAAGCAGAAGATGGCTCCGAACAACAAGAAGCCCAACAAGGGCAGCAAGAAATTCTCGGGAAATAAGAAAAATACAGGAAACAAAAAGAATAAGAAGCATACCCCAGACAAGAAGTCTCCGGACAATAAGAAGAATGCTGGAAATCAGAAACCAGCGGGCAAGAAAAAGACACATCAGGTCAGGAAAACCCCTACCTTGAAGCAGAAATTGAAGAGAGAGTCAAAGGTCGTGAAAGTCGACAATCTCTTGTGGAAGCCAGTCGAGGTTCCAGACAACCTTGATGACTGGGAGGGATTCTTTGGCTTGGAAGAAATCGATGGTGTTGATGTGAAGATTGTTGACGGAATCGCCGAATTCGTGGTGAAGGAAGACGTGAATGAGGACGATGAAGAAGACGAACAAGATGAACAGGAAGACGGGGAAGAGGCTGATGAAGTGGTCGAAACTGAGAACGCAAAGACAGAAGAGAATTCTGAAAATGTGGAATCTGAGGAAGAGGAAGAAGAATTCACTGGTTTTGGGGACGAAGAAGATGAAGTTTCCACGAGCAACACAGTTGATGAGGATATGGTTGACGTGCTGCAAGAAGAAGAAGAAGAAGAAGAAGAAGAGGAAGATAACAATACCTCCACCACAAAAGAGGAATTACTTGAAAATGTCTTCCACAATGCTACCTTCACTTTACCAGATGATGACATCAACTTGCCCCATTGGCAAGATTCTGAGAACAGTCTTTCCCTTTCTCCTTACACTCTCCATGGACTCTCACAATTAGGGTTTGACAAACCAACACCTATCCAGAAGAAGACCATCCCTATCGCAATGGAAGGTAAAGATGTCGTAGGAAAGGCTATCACTGGTTCTGGTAAGACACTTGCCTATGGTATTCCTATCTTGGAGCGTTATATTGCCAACCTTGAGACCATCAACAGCAACAGACAAAATAAGATCATTAACTCTCCAACGGGTATAATTTTTGCACCAACCAGAGAGTTGGCACATCAAGTTGTCAACCACTTGAACACAATTGCAAAATATTCACCATTATCTCAGAATGGTATTGTCAGCATTACTGGAGGTTTGTCTATTCAAAAGCAAGAAAGGTTATTATCACACGGACCAGGAATTTTGGTCGCTACTCCAGGTCGTTTCTTGGAACTTATCCAAAAGGACGAAGAGCTCGCTAAAAGATTGTCTTGTACTGATATAATTGTTCTAGACGAAGCAGATAGATTATTGCAAGATGGCCATTTTGACGAGTTCGAGACTATCTTAGAATTGTTCAGAAAGAGTCGTCCTAAGAACAAGACCATTGGTTGGAAATGGCAAACGTTGGTTTTCTCTGCTACTTTCTCTAGAGACTTGTTTGGAAAATTGGACAAGCACCAGAAATCCCATAAGAAAGTCACAGCACAAGGTAGTTCCCTTATCGATAACGAAGAGATCTTGACTCTCTTGAACGAAAAGTTGAAGTTTAAGGACACCAAACCAGCCTTGATCGATGCTAACCCTAAGGAAATAGTCTCTGGCCAAGTCACCGAAGCTTTGGTGGAATGTGGAGCAACGGAGAGAGATCTTTACTTGTACTACTTCTTGCTCATGTACAAGGGCTCAACATTAGTCTTTGCCAATTCCATTGACTCTGTTAAGCGTCTTGTTCCTTTCCTCAACAACTTGAACATTCCAGCTTTCTCCATTCATTCGTCAATGATCCAAAAACAGAGATTGAGATCCTTAGAACGTTTCCAACAAGCCAGTGAAAAGAACGAGATCGCTGTTCTCATTGCCTCGGATGTTGCAGCCAGAGGTTTGGATATCCCTAACATCGACCACGTAGCCCATTATCATTTGCCTCGTTCTGCTGATATCTACATTCATAGATCTGGTAGAACTGCCAGAGCAGGAAAGGAGGGTGTATCTGTGATGTTCTGTTCTCCACAAGAGTCCTCGGGACCTCTTAGAAAGTTGAGACGTCTTGTGGCTAGTAACTCCAACAAGAACTCTAAATTGAACATGCACAACGATGTCAAGTTGTTGCCCATTGAAATGGACTTGGTATCGCAATTGAAGCCAAGAGTAGTCCTTGCTTCCAAGTTGGCCGACGCAGCCATCTCAAACACTTCCACAACCAAGGAAGATTCCTGGGTGAAAGCTGCTGCTGAGGAGCTTGGTGTTGACGACTTAGCTGACTTGGAACACTTCGAGGACGACTTCATTAAGAAGCAAAGAAAGAGAAAGGAGGGTAAACTGCTTACCAACGACGAGAAGAAGAGAATAAGATACGAGTTGAAGCAATTGTTGAGTACTAGCATTAGAAAGAACTCCAGAAGATCATACTTGACAAGTGGATTGCAGAATTTAGCTCATGAAATGGTCACTGGAGGTGGACACGATGATGTGTTGGGTCATGCTAAGGTCAACGCTTTACAGGATATCCAAGGTAAGAAGAAGGAGAAGAAGGGAAAGAAAGAAGGCTCCAAGCCAAACAAGGTGACCAAGCCTAAAAAGAACAACGACAAGTCCAAGTCAAAGAAATAGTCATATTAAAAGTCATAGATAGATAGAGTTATTTATTTCGATCACAATGTAACATAGTCCTAATGGAACACGATCTCGTAGCGATAGTAAGTACTTCATTAGAAAATGCCAACTAATGGTCCTATTAGTTTCACACCGACACCTACTCATAGGGAAAGGTCTACATTGAGATGAACTAACATATCGTCTAACGATATTAACTGTACATTGAAATCAAAAACAAGAAAAGTGGAAGGAACTTAATAAACAAATCGAAAAGCTTGTATAAAAACCCAAAGAAAGAAGTATGACATCAGACTTAACCTGCAGTCACCTTATGAAGAAAGCCGACCACAGAGTTGTCTGAATATGTATTTTGCATCTCTATTTAAATGAAATCATCATCATCGTCAAAGTATTCATCATCATCGGACTCATCAGCCAACTGCTCGAAGTTGACCTTGTATCTCAACAAAGCTCCAATACCACCGAAACCCTGGACGAACTGGGCACCTTCTGAGGATCTGTCTGTGACGAATTCCAAGTTAGCACCGTAGTTCTTATAGTTCTCGGCTAACCATTCCAAGAAAGACTCTTCCTTGATGATTTCCATCTCGGTACCAGTCTTGCTATCCAATTGCCAGGTCTTGTCTGGCAATTCTGGGTTGGCGTGTTTGACGACTTCCAAACCTTCAATGTCCTTCAATATGTAACGGATGATGTTTAAGTTTTCGTAGACAATGACGGTTTCACATGCACCCAAGTCCAATGCCTTCAATGTGTCCTCAATACCATAACAGAACTTACCAGTATCCTGGGAAATCTCGTCGAAGTATTCGTTCAACAATTTCTTTTCTTGCACGAACTTAACGTTGGATAAGGTCTCAGCAGACAACTCAATGGCCTGGTTGAAACCGTTCTCTCCACCGTAGGAAATATCCACAATCTTGATAACCTTGGCTAACAATCTGTTATCGAACAAGTCGGACTTGGAAAGCTCGGTCTTGAAATCTGCAGAACCAGCTAAGATTAAACCCTTGACGTTGACCTTATCGGCTGTGATGAAGTTTTGAACTGCCACTTCGGCGACCTTTCTAAGGTAATTATGTCTCTTTTCTTCTCTAAGACGCGAGAAACGAACAGCGGACTGACCACCTCTTCCGTGCTTCTTTGGAAGGTCAACGGTGAATTTGTGCAACACTTCTCTGGTGTTACCCGAAACGGCACCGAAGAGAGCTCCGTTACCGTCCATGATGATGAAACCGAATCTATCGTCGTTTTCCAACAACTCGGAAAGGGCCTCGACGTGGAACTTGTTGTCACAGAGGTATAAGGTGGTGTTGATGGGCTTGAAAGGCTCGAAATCAATGTTCAATTTCTTTTCCTTACCCTCATCAGTTATGACATCTCCACAGTAGACAACCAACCCGTTTCTAGGCACCGAATTGTACAACTTCAACTTCTGCTGGGTGGAGGTGATGGCGGACAACACCGACAAACGGTTCACACGCGACTTGATGTTGGAAGCGGTACCGTATTCATCGGTCAACTTCTTTTGAATCAACGAGATCTGCCCGTTAGGAGGAATCACCAACGAAATCATCGAGGTACCATTACCTCTAGCTTGCTCCAATGACTTGATCAACTTCTTGACCTTCCAGATCTCGATGTTTTTTTCGGCGTCTGTATCCTGGCTCGACATTCTCGTAGTGCTATTTATATGTAGACGCTTCCAGAGATGGACTAGTGGTTAATAAGGACGTGGAACCGTGGTGGAGACCTCTTGGTTGTAAAAATTTGTGAAAAATGATGCCTGCGCCAAAGAAGAAAATTTGTGGGCACGTGATGCTGAGAGGAAAAGGAATGCTGCGGTACGGGTCTTCTACGAGTATGAGCCGTGTAGGGAGGAAGGGAGGAAGTGTAGTGAGAGAAGTGTAGTGAGGAAGTGTATAGAGAGGAGTGAGAGCATAAGTGAATAGGTGAATAGAGGGAAGTGCATTTTACAGTAAAGAGTATAGTATGAGATGAGCATAGTATGAGTTGAGAGAAAGATGCGAGAGCTATAGACATATAGCGAGCAAGCTAATTGAGTGTTAGTGAGATAGTGAGAGGTGTAGCGAGAGGTGTAGGAGCTTACTGAGAAACGTAGTGACAAGCGTACCGAGAGGAATACCGAGAAGTGCATAGATTAATGGAAGAGTGAGTGAGTGAAGCGAAATGTGCAAACGTTTTGACCAATAATTACTTATACTAGTCTCTCTGTCTTGTTAGTACCTCTTTGCAATAATATCCATCATATACTACACTGTCTTATGCTACTCTTCAGTAGGAATTTGCCACTACTGTTAAATGAGGTTATACCTAGACAGCAATTAAGGAATGGGTTAGGTAGGTGCACGACTGGTGGTAGAAACAGTAATGGGATTGGAATAGTGTCAGAGATTCCATGGATACGAAAATCTATACGCGGAAGGATGCAAGTGTTGGAACGGCCTATAAACAGCATAGATAGAAATTCCCGTTAGCTTATCATACGAAATAGAGTCGTAGATATTTAGCTTTAAAGTTGCTGCGGCTGGAAAGCCGCAAATCGGTCGTGCGATGAAGCCGTTCATATTTTGCAGCCTTTAAGGCTTAGAGCTTTGGGGTGTTAAAGATTGCTGAGACCTGAAGACTGAGAGGAAAGGATTCTGAAGAGGAGAAAATTCTGGAGAGTTCAGGATTCAGAGGAGATATTCACTTTTGTCAATGGCTGAAGGTACTATCCATTGACCAATAAGACGTGTGAAAAGGTTTGTATGTGGTGATGTAGCCATTGGCGGTGTTGAAGTAGGCATGCGTTAATGTAAATGAGAGATACCATCAGGAAGGATTGCTGCTTTCACATTTTGTATGATTTTGGAAGACAAGTCGAGACCAGGCAAATTAGGTGAGTCTTTTTCGTATCTAGTGAAGTGCCACAAATATTATTGCATCTATATGCTTCTATGAAGAGAAGTAGACTTCGAACGGCCATGCGGTTCAATAACAAAAAAAAATTTCAAAATTCAAATTCGGAAGATATCCATCAATAGGAAGCCAAATATCACCAGGAACGCTCTTGCCTGCCTTTTGATCTTTGCTGTCCACCAAAGGAGAGTTCTACAAAGGAAGCTCCTTCGAATATTTAAAGCCGCTCTTGGGCCGACTAACGTCCGACGCATTCTAAATAGGGCCGAAAACATCGCAAAATCAGCACTTTTTTTATTAAAATGTGACGCTAGTAGTCTTGTGAACCACTCCTTCCGATTTCAACCACAACAACAGCTTTTGCACCCTTTCTCCACCCAAACCACAGTTAGTATACATAAATGAACATCTATGAAGACTCACAACGTGCACCAACCAGACCCGTAAATTAGCTGCGGCACGGGTGTTTTTGAGAGTTCCTTACGTAACATCTGTCATCATGCACTGTTTTCGGAGGTCTGTGATGGCTGCGGTAGCGGTGAATATACGACAGCAGAGCCTGAACTTTCACCACAAAGAAAAGGGTGAGCGTATTCAGACGTTGTGATATATACTCCCAGTTACTCATCAGTCACTTCAGTGCTCTTCCAAAACACAACACCCCCTTTTAACCCCCAAAAGCTCAGCCATTCTTCCTCCTTCCACAATAGTTAAGACACCGTCTTTAGCCCGCTTACGTAATCGTTTTCTCTCCCCTGCACACAGGCTGGATCGGAACCTCTCATTTCCAGGCCTTTTTAAAGCCGGGCATCCTTCCAAACAGAAATGGTTATTAACTGTTTTACAACCACACGGTGTTTTAGACGAGCTGTAGAAGTAAGATAGGTTGTTGTGTGAACAGGACATCCCAACACCCGAGGAAGTACATAGTGACCATAGGAACACTCTGAGCGAGATTTTGCACGAGAAATTCTGATTAGAAGCCAGTTCATTCATCCCATTAAATGTCTCAAACACATACCGACGGTTATCAGTCGTCTTCTGGTTTTAACGACCAAACCGACGCCGCTGTGCACGGCCAACAGGGGCCCTCAAACAGCGGAAACTACCCAGAGTCCGATTACGAGTCCGACTCTGTATCCGATGACGAGTCGTTGGACAAGAATACCAAAGAGAAGAGCCGTAAGCCGGGTGATAACGCTTTCAGACAACAGAGATTGAGAGCATACAACCCAGTTTTCACCGCCAAAACCGTCATTCCAATCCTCATAGCCATTGCCATTGTCTTTGTTCCTCTTGGAGCTGCCATGTGGTACGGCTCGGACAGAGTCCAGGACATCTCCATCGATTACTCACAATGCGAGAATCTCGCCTCACCGGACCACTGGAGTGAAATCCCAGATAATTTTACCAACTTTAACTTCAGAACGAAGGACGCCGATATAAACAATAAGCCAGTATGGAAGTTGGACACTGACGAGTCTCAGCAATTTGAGGACGAGAGAAATGTGTGTAGAGTTCAGTTTGAAATCCCAAACAAAATGACTGCCCCAATTTACCTTTTCTACAGACTCCACAATTTCCACGCCAACCATCGTCGTTTTGTCAAATCGTTCAGTGAAGACCAGTTGGAAGGAAAGCCAGCTTCCTTAGATACAATTAAAAATGCTGTAGGAGAAAACTGCTCTCCTTTGAGTAACGTTAACGGTAAGAGGATCTATCCATGTGGCCTTATTGCTAACAGTTTGTTCAATGACACCTACACTTCTACTTTGCAAGGTGTTAACGGTTCAGAACACGACTTTGTAATGACCGAGAAGGGTATCGCTTGGGCCACTGACAAGGATAGATTCAAGAAGACAAGATACAATCACACCGAAATCGTCCCACCTCCAAACTGGTACAAGAAGTTCCCTAATGGATACAATGAGACTAATGTTCCAGATATTTCGACATGGTACCAATTCCAGAACTGGATGCACACTTCTGCTTTACCAACCTTTAACAAGCTTGCTCTTCGTAATGACAACGACGCTTTGCAAGCAGGTATCTACGAGATTTCCATTGGTTTACATTTCCCAGTATTGCCATATAACGGTAAAAAGTTCATTTACATCACTCAAAGATCTGTAATTGGTGGAAAGAACTACTTCTTGGGTATCGCTTGGATGGTCGGAGGAGGTGTTTGCTTCATCCTTGGATTGGCTTTGTTAATCATCAACTTCATTAAGCCAAGAAAGACCGGTGATGTGAATTTGTTGAGTTGGAACAAGGAGAAGATCGCAAGCGATGAAAAAGCAGCAGCTGCTGCAGAAGCTACTGGTTTTGAGAAAAACAGTAACTTGTGATTGTCTTGTGACAAGAAGAAAGAAGAAGTGGCAGATCTCCAGTTTCCCATATGGAGATAGATGATGGTTAACTATAGAGAGGAGCTAGAGTGATCGCCGCAAGCTTGGAGGCACCTGGTTTTGTAATAAAGTGAACTCGAAATAGAGTCAATATTGCAGCCTACGATTTGAGCCCGTCGGAATCCAATCTATTTTTTATGTATACTATTTGAATTAGGGTCGTTGTTAATGCATACCATGATGTTTGTAACTACGGCTTAAAATCGTGTAGAACCGCGGCGAATCTGCCTGTAGAATTAATAGTTGCTACCAAGAAAGATTAACTCCTTCTTCAGCGGAGAAAACCCTTTGAATTACGTGATTTCGGAATGAAATTTGCTGTCACAATGCTTCCATAGCTTCCACAGGAGCAATTCCAATTGTTGAGACCAACCGAAAGGCAAAACACCCTCCTTGCTTCTAGATAGTGATACCCCAGTAACTCCGACGGTAGAACATTCAAGAATTCTACCAGAAACCGACCAACTCTCACTACACGCCTAATACAGAATTTGCATCCTATCCTTATGCATTTTTCCGATACTATATTGGTAGCGCTGTTCGGCTCCGAAACTGTCTTAACTCCATTATGGGAGCTGCTCACTATATGAAACCCCCATAGTGGAACCGCAGAAAATAGCCGAGCACCTAACCACCCTTTCGCCTTCAAACGAAGTCGCTCTACATTGGCGTACGGCTGGGATCTTGCGTCAGACCGCCAACCGGCTCTAACACCTCTTCACCATTATACCCCAAATGCAATAAACCCGAAACGCTCTATATCCGGGCGCAGTGCTTACAAATTTGCAAAATGTATTTCCGAAAGTTGCAGCAAGAATATTCGATGTGCAGCATCGGAAAAAGTGTCAAAACTCGCAGCCAGTCCCATGAGTATATAAGTGGAGAAGTGCCTCGAATGAAGATGGAGTCGGCTTGGTTTGATGAATTGCATCACAAATAGCATTGCAATTACCAACTAAAAGCAAACAAATCAACTATGTCGCTCCCAACTTCTACTACCAAGGTTCTCTTGAAGCATAACCCTACTAAGGAAGTTAACTACACCTGGGGTCAAGAGGACTCCACATTCGAAATCGCCACAGAAGCTATCGACGCTTCTTCGCTTAAGGAGGGCCAATTGCTCGTAAAGGTCTTGTACCTCTCCAATGACCCTACCCAGAGAACCTGGATGCAAAAGGGTATTGACCACGCCAGAGCCTACGCTGTTCCAATGAAAGAAGGTGAAGGTGTCTTGACCTTGGGTTTGGCAGAGGTTGTCGCCTCGAAGTCCTCCAAGTTTAACGTCGGAGACGTTCTTAACGGTAAGTTTGAATGGTCAGACTACAGCATTATTGGGGAGGATCATGTCTTCAACGTTATTGACCAATCCAAGAAATTGCCATTGCCATTCTACTTGTCCGTTTTGGGTATGACTGCTTTGACTGCCTATTTTGGTTTAACTGAGGTAGGAAAATTCCAGAAGCCAAAGGATGGTGAAAAGGGCCCAATTGTCGCTGTTTCTGCTGCCTCTGGAGCAACCGGTTCTATGGTTGTTCAAATTGCCAAGCATGTCTTAGGAGCTTCCAAGGTCATCGGTATTTCAGGATCCGATGAGAAGTGCAAGTGGGTTGAAAGCATTGGCGCTGATGTCTCTGTTAACTACACCAACCCACAATGGAAGGAGGAATTGTCCAAGGACATTGGTACTGACTTTGTTGACATTTACTTTGACAGTGTTGGAGGTGACATTTTGTCTTTCATGTTGACAAAGGTCAAGAGATTCGGTCACGTTGTTGCATGTGGTGCCATTGCTGGTTACAACGATAAGGAGAACTTCAAGGTTTCTAACTGGGGTGAGATTATCAGTAACAGTTTGACCGTCCAAGGTTTCATTGTCGGTAACTATATGGCAAAGATTCCAGAGGCTGTCGGTGTTCTTGGAGAAGCTATCCTCGCCGGTAAGATCAAGGTCCAAGAGAGTTTCCATGTTGAGGACATCTCAGCTGATGAGGACAAGTTCAAGAAGATTCCAGAGATCTGGAAGCAATTGTTCACCACCACCAAGCCTAACGGTAAGTTGATCACTAAGCTCAACTAATTTCTCTATTCAAGTCTACAAAAAGTGACTTTAACTACATATTGATTTACTGAAATAAGATATTTATAATTGATAAGATGTTGTTATCTCTAGAGTAATATTGTCCAATTTATCCCATTTTTGCGGCGAAATTTCATCAATATTCATCCGATTTTCATTTGTACTTCCATGTCTTTCCATACCTATCCACCTATTTGTACATCCCCCTCCAACCTCATCTTCTACTCGAGCCCATTTTGAGCCTTCCATATGAACGGCTTTCTTGCTGCGAGCGAATGCAAGCTCCGGAAATAAACAATGAAGTTTTCTTCTCGGAAAAATTTATGCGCTTTTTGTATCATTAAGGTTTTACCCCACCGAAGTCCGCTCTCCTCGGCATCGAAATATGGGGAGAGATGGAAATGTAATTAAAGATTCTGTTATAAGTGGTAGTTTCGGAGACGTTAGCGGAGATATATGGTCGCATCGACGTAGTACCGATTCTTCTTTTTTTCTTTTTCTTCAGATCTCCGAAGTATTTATAATTCTGGGGAACTGCTGTTATTTGAATCTGTAAGATCGATCCATCTGTAATATTTCATTTTTCACTGAATCTCACCATGTCCATTCCAAAAGAAGCCACTTCTTTCATTGTTCACGAATCTCCTCTCAGAGACTTCAACTTGAAGTTGGGCCAAGATGACTCCACTTTCAAGTTGGTCAAAACGCCATTGAGGGACATCAAAGACGGGGAATTGCTCATCAAAACCGTCTACTTGTCCAATGACCCCACCCAAAGAGCATGGATTCAGAAAGGAGTTCCAGCTGATAGAATGTACGTTGAACCGATCAGACAAGGTCAAATCATGGCCTCAGCTGGTATCGGTAAGGTTGTCAGCTCTAAATTGGCCGGATATGCCCCAGGAGACTATGTCAACTGTATGTTGACTTGGTCTGACTATACAATCATCAAAAGGGAACACATTGTGAACAAAATAACAGATACGTCTATACCATTAACGTACTACTTGGATGTTTTTGGAATCACGGGCCTCACTGCTTACATGATGTTCTTCAAAGTGATATCCTTGAAGGCTACCGATACCGTTGTTATTTCTGCAGCCTCTGGAGCAACTGGAAGTATGTGTGTTCAAATCGCCAAAAAAATTGTCGGATGCAAACGTGTGATTGGTATCGCTGGTACTGACGAGAAATGTAGATGGGTTGAAAGCATTGGAGCGGATGCTTGTATCAACTATCACAACAAGACATTTGCCAAGGAAATGCGTGCTGCCATCGGCAAAGAGAAATTCTGTGATGTCTTCGTGGACAGTGTCGGTGGAAAGATTTTGGATACTATGTTGACTTTGACCAAGCCATTCGGTACTATCATTGCTTGTGGTGCAATTGCCGGTTACAATGATATCAAGAAGTCCATGATCGTCCAGTGGTCTCAAATAATCACCAACAGGCTTACTGTAAAGGGATTCATCGTAACTGATTTCCGCAAGAACTACCAAGAAGCTATCGGTCATATCCTGACATGGATAAAGGACGGAAAGATAGTTGTGAATGAGTCTTCCTTGACGGTAGTAGACTTGAGTGATCCTGAGAAGTTCACCCAAATTCCAGAAACTTGGGGTACGTTGTTCTCTTCTGCTAAGGGAACAGGTAAATTGCTTACCCAGATTTCTAAGCTTTAGGTGTTTAGTGTCTATAGTGTAGTTAAACCTGCTACCATGAATCAACATAAAGTAGTGACTGAGCTCATGATGTGTAGTTTTTTTATAACAACCAGCATCGTTCGGCAAACTGATCTAAAAGACATTCGTTAGTTTTCGTGACGGGTGCAAAAAACATCAAACCCATATATATAAATTTCACACTACCTGATTCCTTACAAAATTCGTCTTCCTCATGTAACTCGGATTCCTTACCTTTCAAGCGCTACCACCACAATTAAGTCTTCTCACAAACAGATCACCCCGTATCCATCTACATCATCTAAATAGACAACGATGTACACTATAACACCACACAGCGCTACCATTGTTTTATTAAATCTTGTTTAAGCGCGCTACCATCGGCCCCACTTACGCGCTCAGAAAACGTAAACAAAACTTCTGCAACATTCTTTCGTTTAACTACTAATAATGTATGGAGAGTAGAGTGTAGTCAGAGTAAAGTAGATGTCAGCGAAGGAGTAGTGTTCTGAAAGTTGATAAATAGTAATAACATAGTGATTCCGGTCCGTCTACCAATTTTCAGCGACAAAAACCCATCCAGTGATACAAAGTCATGTGCTTCTAAGCAAAGTTACGAGTAGTTATTGATTTATTTACAGCCATCACGCCATGGAAGTACACAGCACAGCGATGTCGCCACGAAGCCGACTAATAGCGCTGAGCAGCGAGTCAAGCATACACAGTATAACTCCACCAGTGCCGTCGTCACATTTGGGCCAATTTGGCCTGCAATCTCACAATCTGCCTCTGTCCCAGAAGGAGCAGACATTAAAACGATTCCAAGAGAATAACGAAGATAGAATAGATTCTAAGGATTTCGAACTAGAGGACCAATTGGACTTGGATCTCTCATACTCTAGGTTCTCACACCTATCGTCGTCATCTTCAGGAATTGTGCGAAGCAACGGTTCTGGCTCAAATCAAGGCTCGATATCAGAATCTCCATTTGTGAAGCGAATTCAAGGAAAGGTGCAAGTTCTCTTCGAACAAGACCAGCAGAGAACACCGTTTTCTCTGCGCCATTCAAGAAGCAATGCCGAAGAAAAGTCTCCAGAAAACCTCATGTATCCCATAGAAGAAACATCCAATGAAGCCAACGACGAAAACGACTCCCCATTCATAGAGAAAATTATAGAAAAGGCGAACTTGCAGATCGACCAAAATCATGAATTGCACAACCACAGCATTCTTGACGATCATATCCCCAATCACAACCAATCTCCTCAGAAAATTCTGCAAGAAGTTCCCTTAAAAGCATTAAGACTAAGAAATAACTTGATTACTCGAGACGTGACGCCAACAAGCTTACCGCCAACTCCGATATTAACAGTCGATCTGACACCGAAAAAGCATTATAAAAACCCGTCAGTTAAAGTGTCACTAACACCAGCACAAAGGTTTGAAAAGAGACCAGGAACTCGCCTGACCAATGCATTGGATAACTTTCAGTTCTCGAAATTAGTGGGAAGAGGAGCTTTTGCCGATGTCTACAAAGCCGTCAACTTGAAAACCAATCAAGTTATTGCTATCAAGCAAATAACTCTAGAGAAAGATCAAAATGTGGGCGGACTAATGGGAGAAATAGATCTATTAAAAATATTGAAACATCCCAATATCGTAAAATACCACGGTTTTGTAAAAACATCATCGTCATTAAACATATTACTAGAGTTCTGTTCCGGTGGCTCATTAAGACAGCTCTATAAGAGATTAGGACATGGCCTACCCGAAGCGCAAATAACAGGCTATACTCGACTGATCTTGCATGGGTTAAACTATCTCCACGAGCAAGGTGTGGTTCACAGAGATGTGAAGGCAGCAAATGTGTTATTGACAGAAGACGGGGATATTAAATTAGCCGATTTTGGTGTTGCCACAACAGTTAATACGCAGCATCATAGCGTTGAAGGTACTCCAAATTGGATGGCTCCAGAAACCGTTCTAGGAGGTGATGGTATTTGTACAGCATCAGACATTTGGTCTCTAGGCGCAACTATAATAGAATTGTACAATACCAATCCACCTTATCATGACTTAAATCCAATGGCAGCGTTGCATGCAATTGGCACTGATGATCACCCACCATTACCCAAACAAACTACGTCACTCGCAAAAGATTTCTTGCTAGAGTGTTTTCAGAAACAAGCGAGTTTGAGAATAACTGCTAAACTTCTATTGAAGCACAGATGGCTAGCTAGCTCAAGCAATACCTCCAAAATCTCAATCTCCAACCTTCGTGATGAAAGCAAGGAACAGAAGAGAGAGCTCAAATCGATTGCTAGCTACTCAGAGATGAATGAAGAGAACTGGGATAACGACTTCGCTGAAGTAAAGATTCCTACTGTAAAGCCACTTGTGCCAGATGTTATTCAAATTACAGATGTTAACGGTGAGTTTAATACGGTGAGGCTCAACTCGAAGCCAAAATATACCAAGGAGGAGCTTTTAAAGAAGTTCTCCGAAAAAGAGGAGATCTCTAATGGAGATACGGAATCGGGATTCTCTGGATTACATAGCAACGATTTGGTTATCAATATCGAAGGAAGTGAAAAGTTCGAGGATGAGTCAGACCCATTCTTGAATATCGACATTGAAAACTTTGACACCAATGAACTAGAGATCCAAACAAAAATGGAGTATCTCGTTTCCAAATTTACAAATAGAGTTGATTTATGCCATCCTGATAATGATGAAGTGACCTTATCACTTATAAAAATTACCGGCAGAATGTTGCACATGGTAAAGAAATATGCAATTCTGCACAGCACCTTGATCAGGGACCATGGCGTGTTGTCATTGTTAGAGTTATTGGATAGTGCACAAGAATTACATAACCATCAGAAACTCTGGTTCCACACCTTATCAATTTTGAATAAGATATTTGAAAATGACATAGCTCAATTTGAAAACTTTTGTCTCCTTGGTGGAATCCCAGCAGTTACCCAGTTTAAGAGTACTAAGTACGACCTATCGGTGCGACTCCAAGTAGTTCAATTCATTGGCCACTTCCAAAACTCTGAAAAGGCGCTTTCTATGTTGATTTCCTGTGGTGGACTAAGAGTAGTTGCGAAGTTCTTGGAAGAAGATTTTGATACAACCCCTACCTTTCCTTTGGCTTCTGTGGACTGTATCTATACTATTCTTTCAAAAGATTTTACTAGATCCAAGTCCGATTTGTGCCGTATTTTGGCCAAATATGGAGTTCTATTCTGGTTTATTGTCCTTCTTAACAGATTAACTAGAATCAAGTCTCAGCCACCTTCGAATACAACAGAGCCAGAATTGACAACGGCAATTGATAGAATTGTCAACATTGTTAAGTACTTTGGACAAGCGGAGGCAAGGGTCCGGATCAACATTTCGAATGTTGACCTCTACAAATTGTTGATAAAGGTATATCCTCATTTGGAATATTTGCATCAACTACAGGTATTGAAATTCTTTAAATCGATGTCGTGCATATCAGCAAACTTGAAGGCTATGTATAGAGCTGAGTCATTGGAGTTCCTTGTTCATTTATTGGAGAAGTACAATCCTTCGACGCCTCATTACAAAGAAATGGTAAATATAGTGGCACCAATTTTGTACAATTGTTGCTACTTGAATCACTCTAAGGAATCTGACATCGCCAGATTAGGTGTTGTGCCTTATTTGAAGTCCTTGTCAATGATCAACTTACCATTTCGGCAATTCGTTCTTCCGATTTTATGTGAATTGGTTCATTGCGATGGTAATGTGAAGACTTACCTCAAGAAGCACGACATTCTTACAATCTATTACAATCTACTTCTCGATCCATATTGGCAATCCAACTCACTTGACTCCATTCTTAAGTGGGCACACTATGATCCACATTATGTGAAACTAGATTCTCCCAAGGCGCAGGACTGTCTTTCGGCTGGGTTCATGTTGCCGAAAGTGTCGAACTTGGAGGCTGCTTTGGATAACTATTGGAAATTGATCACTACTTTTGAGAGTGTGGGAAGGAACATGGCGAATGCCACGGTTTTGAATAATATATTGCTCAAACTCAGGGTATACAATAAGAATGCGGTAGTACAATTGACTCTATTGAGGATACTCAAATATCTTGTCAAGGTAGCGAAGAAGACGGGACGCCTTGAGAAAATGAATGTTACGGTGGGTATGATAAGTGCTCTTGATGCACTTCGACAAGGAAATGGATCCGTTTTGGTGGAGGAATTGGCCACCGAAGTTTTGGCATTGTTATAGGGTGAATTGAAGCAGGATCAGGGAATTGGATTGAGCGGTAAGCTCCGTACGAGTTGGTAATAAGAACTCAAATAATTTCTAATAAATAATTACAGATTTCTAGCTTTGTAGTGTCATTGTAGTAGCAGTGATGATTCTGTACTGGAGTATCTTCATGGAAATGAAACAGTAGTGTAGTTACATCTAAAGCTAGAAGATTCCAAGTACTCCCTATCTACGAAGTACATGTTCCTTCCCGTTTGTGCAGTTGCATGTTTCCGGGCACTCTCCTATCTTCACAGTTGCATATTTCCAAATCACACTAACATCTATACATACACATCTTTCGAGTACTCTAAGCCCTTACGTCAAACACACCATCCACCACATCTCAAACCCACCAATTCAAACCCACCCACAGCGGCTGCAAAATCTGACCTTCGCACTGCAACTTCCTGCGGATCCTCGGTGAAAGCTCGTTTTTTCATGTGGGGAAAGAAGACCCGTACCGCAGCACCTTCACAGCCTTTTTTCTCGTAGTTAAGAAATCTATTTTGTGGAGAATGAATTAATGAATGAATGAATGAATGGTGATTGCTGATGGTAGAGTTACTCGGGTTATATTGATCTCGTGCTGCATTAAAGTGTTGTATAGTACTTGTAGTTCAGTATTATTGGTGTTGTTTGCGCTTGATCCTCTTAAATCTGGAAATTGCTCGTTTTGCATTGGTGAAGAGTGAGCTATATGTATATATAACCTTGGTATCTGTGATTCGTTATTGAATTCCGTTGATTGGGTATTTGTCATTTCAGCTTCACAGCGATAGAAACGCTTCGCATCGTTCATATAAGGATTTTTGTTGTTCTACAAGCAGCAGCCGCCTTCATCCGTAACTATTTCATACTCACAGTCAAAGCTTGCTTATCCAGCAATTGAAACCACCACCAACCATGATCCCCATATCGTACCCTTCTCCAAGGGTATCTCAATTAGATGCACACATCTTGGACTCGGAGCTCTTGTCGTTATTGAAAGAGCAATTGGCCAACATTTTCCAGTTGCATACCACAAGCCGCTTTTCGTACAATCAACATCCAGAACTTTGGTCATTGCTACTTAATTTGATTGTGTTCAAGGCCACAGTATGGAAAACAGGCTCATCCTATGGTCTTGCCCTTCAGAACTTGAAGCTTACCGATACGAGAACCAGCAAAATAATAGGGTTGCCCAAAAAGTCGCTTCTTCTAGGGCTTCTTATCGGTGATTACTTATGGATCAAGCTTCAATCATATCTCTATTCTTTGGAGGAAAACGACTCTTCTAGGGAACTATACAGCATCCAGTTATTCAACAAGATCAGAAGTCTTGTTTTCAACAACAGAACTGCCATTGTGACCAAGTTGGACCATGTCTTCAAGTCGCTTAATTTAATCAACTTCATGTTATTCCTTATAAATGGAAAGTATCCTTCAATCATCCACAGAGTGTTAGGCATTTCGATGACGCCAATAGTATCAGACTTGATGAAATTCAACGGTAACAATGTGAACTTTGAGTTCCAGAACAGACAATTAGTTTGGAACGTCATGACAGAGTTCTTGGTTTTTCTCTTACCATTATTGCAATTGAACAAGCTCCGTCGACTTGCCAAACTAGCTTTGAATCCAAAAAGACACGGAGAAAGCGAAAAGCAAGCTTCTGGACCAACAATAACACCATACACAAATCTACCAAAATCACAATGTGCCATCTGTCATGACAACAATAACCAGGCAGCTACTGCCGGAATGAAGACTTTCCCTACGAGTGGTACGATTACTAACCCGTACGTGACAAATTGTGGCCACGTCTACTGCTATGTGTGTATTTCAATAAGATTCAATGCTATGAAGACGTCCGGAGAGGACTTGCCATGTCTTCGTTGTGGGCAAAAATTAGAGTGGTTCCGTGAGTATGGTTCTGCTGAAAACGATGAAGATGTGGACGAGGATGCGATATTGTATCCATTACATTGCTTGAACAATGATGAAGATTACGAATCTGAAGAGGAAATGACAAGATTGGAGAAAGTTCAGTCTTTGAGCAGCAGATTCTTCCCTACAATCCAGCCCGACGACGACGACGATGGAAGCGATAACAATACCTCTGAATTCAGTGAAGAGGAAGACTTCGAAGAAGATGCCGCCTTTGATATGTAAAATAATAAAGCATCTTCTTGTCGGTAGAATCCTTCTTTTATAGGCGTCAATATTTAAACATGATATATTTAATGTACAATGATCTAGAACTATACAAAAATTAGAACCCTATGGCTATGCAGATGAAATTTGATAATGTGATTAATATTTTCTTCCTTATTGGAGAAGAGCCAACAACAACTGTGCACCCTTGTTGTCCTTGTTCTTGACAAGCTCCTTCTTGATCTTCTTCAATTCCTTGTTCAACTCCTTGAACTTGGCATCCTTCAGTATTTGCAATACCTCCAATACAGAGACAATAACGAAAGCTCCTTGACCATTGGTCCAGTCAGACAACTTGTTGTTCTCCAAGACCTCCGATACGACTCTCTTAGCAAAGTCGGAGCCTGTACCCTCGATCTTCTCAGCATTCTCGATAGCCTCTAACTTCTTGGTGTCGTTGTTGAACTTGAACTCGTTTCCTTGGATAAGAGCCTTCAAGGATCTAGAAATGAAAGGAACCTTGTTGATCAAGTGGAAATCTTCCAAGACATCACCCTTGACAGTTCTCTCAAAGATAGCATCGATTAATTGTGGTCTTAAAGTAGAGTTCACTTCTTCGGAATCAACGCTGGTCAAAATCAATTCAGTGACAAACTGAGCAGCGATGTTAACAGACAACAACTTTTCGAATGTCTTCTCTGGGTTTTCAGCACCGACAGTAGATAAGACTCCTTTGTAGAGTAATGGAATAGCCCTAACAGCCAATTCGTTTCTTCTTTGTTCTTGTGGCTTCTTAGAAGTCTTCTTGTATGCTAATTCTTCGTATCTCTTCAACTGTTTCTGGATCAATGGAGAGAAATACTTTCCATCTAATCCCTTCAACAAGTAAAGCAATGGTCTTCTAGAGAACTTTTCCTTAACCAAATCGAAGATCAATTCTGGGGTGAAGATCTCGGCACTGAAAGACTTGTGAAGTAAGACGGTATCATCTACTGTCATGAATAAAGTGATCAACACGGAGTTACCGAATTCATTCTTAATTAATTCAGTTGTGTGGGATTTCAAAGATCTTATTATCAACTTACGTTCCTTAGCATTGGCTAAGGCAATCAAAGTAGAAGCTACTTCAGAACCTTCTTGTGTGTGGACTAATTCGGCGAATTGCTCACTCAAAATTTCAATGAACTCTCTGATAGCAGCATCGTTGGCCTCTATATCATCCTCTAAGATAGAAACGTACTCCTTCATGGCAGCATGCAAGATTTGGAAACCAGTAGAACCCTTTTCGACGGAAGCCTTGATAGTACCAGCCAAGTTGGTAGAGATCAATTGCTTCTTTTCGGACAGCTCTTTGGTAACCTCCAACACAGTCTTACCCTTACCGGACTCCTTGAATACAGCGTATTCGGCACCCCAGAATTCTCTGATCATCTGGTGCTTTTGGTCAGCTGAAGAGTATAACACAAACAAATCTTCAACAACATAGGCACCTTCCTTATGTCTCATAAGTTTACGTAATTTTCCATGCAATTCGTTTACGATGACGGCTCTTGACTCCTTAGATCCATAATGCAAAAGCTTGACTAACAAGTACTTACCGTACGAGGAGGTGGCCAAGACGTAGTAGTGACCCTTCAAAGAGTTGACAATGGTATCTCTTCTCTCCTTTGTGGAGTACTTAACTAAGGTCTGTACAATTCTGGAAGCATCGTGCTTCATGACCAAGTCAAGAACAACATCCTTGGCCAATCTCCAAATCTCATCACAAAGCTTGTCTCTGACCTCTTTTGGTGGAGTTGGTTTAGTGACTCTGAGTCTTTCCCATAAGCTTTTGATTTGTTGGACTTCTTGACCGGACTTTCTTTGTAATTTACGCTCAGCCAACAATTTACGTTGCTCAGCGTGCTGTTCAGCGGAAGATTTCTTATTAGGATCAACAACCTTCTCTTTGTCCTCATCGTCTTCTTCGTCATCTTCTTTGTCATCATCGTCCTCATCTTCGTCTTCCTCGTCACTGCCTTCAGCATCAACTTTGATCTCATCATCATCGAGCTCGTCTAGTTCGTCTTCTTCCTCGATATCTAACTCGTCTTCCGAGGAATCTGAAATATCATCTCCGCTCGATTCAACCTCTTCTTCCTCAGACTCAGTAGGAGGAGAAGGGAGTTTCTCGGCAACAACCTTGGATTTTTTGTTAGCCCTTGGGATCTCCTTGGTAGCGGAACGCTTGGAAACCTTAGTTTTCGAAGCCATTATGACGGTTATGCTATGGTAGTAGAGTAGATCCCACTAGTAATATTAATCAACTAGTGAAAAATTCATAGTAAAGAGCATCGCAAAAATTATTTTGGCATCTTCAGATCACGTGTACATGCACGTGCATACGCATGTGACTGCGGCTTTGACACCTGAAACATCATTATGACTGTTGTCACATGTTTTCAATCACGTGATTCACCCACCACAGTTGTCTTGGTTTTGTGATCCGGTCAGATTTCGCTCTTAAGCCCAATGATACTTATGTTGACTAAATCTGAACTCCTTTCAAGTATAGAGGTTCGAGTATTTAAGTTATCGATGTTGCGTAGTGTAGGATTCCGTCCAGTTCTCAAAACATCATCTGTGTTATCCCAAGCCAGACCTATAGTCAGAAGCTCATTGCTCTCCACACAAAACTTCACATACACTCGTGCCATGTCGTCCACAGCTGCTTCCAAAGTCCAAGAAATTCCAAATCTTGCTGAGTTCAGAAAGTTCGTAGAGTCTGGAGACAAGATCTCTGTCATCGACTTCTACGCCACTTGGTGTGGTCCCTGTAAGGCCTTGGAGCCAATTTTCGACTTGTTGGCCGAGAGAGTTCCAGAAGTTCAATTCGGCAGAGTTGATGTCGATCAAGCACAAGATGTTGCTCAAGAATACGCAGTGACTGCCATGCCAACCTGTATCTTTTTCAAGAACGGAGAGAAGGTTGACACCATCGTCGGAGCCAACCCACCAAAATTGGTTGGCTTGATCCAGCAGCACTCCGGAGTTGATGTTTCAGCTAGATAAGTTGAGTACTGATCGAATTGTAGTGATTTGGTATTTTAGATTTATAGTTACCCTAGTATGCTCTGCAAAACAAGGTTCATTAAGATCCCATTTATGATCCATCAAAATACATAATTTATGACAGAACTCACGAAAGCCAGACTATTTAGTATGTAGCTATCAATAGTGAAACCAGTTCAATCCCAACTTTTTGCAATCTTTTTGCAATCCGCTCCGCTAAATTGCAACCGTTACACCATGGCTCTAGTATTTTTCACTCCTAATACTCATTTAAGCGGAGGGTGCCAAAAATGGCTGGACCACACCAAGACCAACCCTGATTTGCCACTACAAAAAACTAAAAAAGCGACCCTGCAGCTCCATGCCAATCTGTCTCCCAAACATCACTCCACCACTGTCTCTCGCCCCGCCCCATCCCTTATACTTGCTACCAATAGCCCCTTTAAGCAATATAGCAATAGCAATCAAAGCTTTATTATTTGTTCCTGTATACACACATAGAGTACACATGAAATCTCGAATTTAAATTCTTCATAACTATTAAAGACCGTCATTCTTAGTAGAATAGGGGCTGTAGATAGAGTGTATAGGCGTAGATCCGATGTTTAAGAGACTAGTAAGAACTGTAACCCCTTTGGCCGCCTTTGGCGTGGGAATTGCTGCTTTTCCAGCGGACTGGAGAAAGGGTAACTGGAGAGACAAGAAGATATTGCACATCAATGACGCCGTAGTACAACAGATTCAAGAATCGGACATATACAAAACATTGCTTGCAGATAAAAATTACACCCAGTACAACACAAGTCATGCTTTTCCGGACCAGCACCACAAGAATTATGTAGCAACAGGGCTTCTCTTCGGGCCCAATTTGTTCGAAATAGACCCAATCGTATTCTTCGAGAAGAACGGGGAGCTCACGAGTTTCTATCACCTCGGCGACCAATTGATTAGCCAAGACGGACAAATCCACAATGGTGTTATCTCCACAATTATAGACGAGGGCCTATGCTCAGCCGGCTTTCCCTTGTTGCCTTCCAGAAAGGGGGTTACTGCATCGTTGTCGATAGACTTCAAGAACCAAGCTCCTCCGGGAAGCACAGTTGTTTTGAGGGCTAAAGTACTAGAATCGAAAGGAAGAAAGGTTGTGATTGAGGGTACATTGGAGACACTCCCATTGAAGCTTCTGGAAAAGTCGATCAGAATCGCTGAGTCTAAGTGTGTCTTGGTTGAGCCCAAATGGTTCAAGTACTTCTCGTGGTTCCAAATTATCTAGAACAGGGCTCTGAAACGCAGCCTTGAGTTCGCAATCATAATTACAGTGATGTATATGCCAGCACATTCCAAGAAATCAATTGCCATGTGAACTGAGGCTTGATTGCTGTGGAGCCACTCAAATGTACAATGACTAACAAGTTGATTGCTATCACATACGTAACTATGCATTGTTGCAAAACAAGGAAGTGAAATTCCGTTCGATTCAATTCCATAACCGATTTAGGTTTGGAGCAAAGTTAATAGTAGCAATGGTGGTACTTCCGTGACCCGTGGCTAGAAGGGCTCGAAACTTGTCTATAAAAGGAGGGTTATTTCCTTTACGAAATTATATTAATTCTTATTCTTTATTACTACTGCAATACTCAATAGTACCAACAATTATTATCAATTATTAAACATGTCTGATTTAGGAAGAAAAAACGTCGGTGACAAGATTGCTTCTGAATTGAAGCCAGACTCTCAAAAGTCCACTCTTGAGCAAGCCTCCGACAAGATCACCAACTCTGTCGACAATGCCGTTGGTGACAACACCTCTGACGAGGGCAATTCCTACGTTCAACAAGCTTCTGACGCTATCTTCGGTGAGAAGAAGTAAGGGAGTCAATTGACTTTACCCGAGTTTAAGGCTCTTATATAGTATAACTAGCTAGTTCAATAAAACAGTACTGATAAAACCCAAAATTTAAAATTGTAGAAATGGAAGAATTTTAATTAAAGTTGCTACTACGGTTTGATTTACGAACAATTACATGTATAGATTTGGAGAAATGGGAAGAAATGTAATTAGAGGAGTTTATTGTAGTTTTTTGGACAGTTTACCCCACGTTTCGTAAATTCGTGATTAAACAGAACAAAGGGTAAAGCCACTTCGAAGACACGGCCATTGTCAAAACAAATAAAGTTTCGAGAATTACAATGGAATACGATACCTTCAAGAATAATCTAATCACACCCTAAAGATAACATACCATAACACTATCTTTCAACAGTCTTACTTGAGCAGCAACCGTTATCACATAGTCACTTTTTCGCACCCTAATTTGGTGCTGCCTCGCATAGATACGAATGTTTAGTCTACTAAGCAATATAAACAACACTTAACACAGAATTCCAATTACACAACACGAAGGGAAATTAAAATAGGATTCTCGCTTGTTTCAATACCAATACGTAGAATGGACACCCTTCAATCCACTGTAGCTCCATCAACCACCTTAACTACTAGCACCACTCTTCCTCTGTCTACCTCTATATAATCACATCCATGCCGCAAGATTTTTCATATCGTCGCGCTAACGCGTTTTTGTTATTTTGCATTTATCATCTTTTATTTACCTCTTCTTCTCTTGCTGATATCATCGGTTTGACGATACAGAAGTACAACAGTAAGCAAGATGACAGTTTCCCCCAACTCCGCAGAACAGGCGTATCTAGATCTCTGTGAAAAAATCATCAACGAAGGAGAATTTCGTCCAGACAGAACCGGGACTGGCACCAAGTCGCTCTTCGCACCTCCACAGTTAAGATTCGACTTGTCCAACGATACGTTCCCTTTATTGACCACAAAGAAGGTGTTTTCCCGAGGAATTATGCATGAACTCTTGTGGTTTGTTGCTGGAAGCACAGACGCCAAGTTGTTGAGCGACAAAGGCGTAAAAATCTGGGAAGGAAACGGATCTCGTGAGTTCTTGGACAAGTTGGGTTTGACTCACCGTAGAGAAGGTGATTTGGGACCAGTTTACGGGTTCCAATGGAGACACTTCGGAGCTGAATACAAGGACTGTGATGCAGACTACACAGGTCAAGGATTTGACCAGTTGCAAGATGTCATCAAGAAGTTGAAGACAAACCCATACGACAGAAGAATTATCATGTCTGCTTGGAATCCACCAGACTTTGGCAAGATGGCCTTACCACCATGTCATGTCTTCTGTCAGTTCTACGTTAGCTTTCCATCAGATGGAAGTCCAGAGCCAAATACTGCTAAGCAAGCCAAATCCAGCGGTAGGCCAAAATTATCTTGTTTATTATACCAGCGTTCTTGTGACATGGGTTTGGGTGTTCCATTTAACATTGCCTCCTATGCACTTTTAACAAAGATGATAGCACACATAGTAGATATGGACTGTGGTGAATTCATCCACACGTTGGGAGATGCACATGTGTATTTGGACCACATAGATGCACTCAAGGAGCAATTTACAAGAACTCCTAAGGATTTCCCTAAGTTGGTCATCAAAGAAGAGAGAAAGGATGAAATCAAGTCTATTGATGATTTCAAGTACGAAGATTTTGAGATTTTGGGATATGAACCATATCCTCCTATTAAGATGAAAATGAGTGTTTAATCACACCACCGGAAGTTAATTCACTTCCAACAAATGTATACTATATAATAATCCTAAAACATAGATAAGGTGTCTACAGCGATTTTTGAAATGCAATAATGTAAATTTGGAGAGTGTTCGGTCTCTGTGTCTGTGTTTTGATCCATAATATCCGAATGCAGATTTCGTCTACATAAGCATGGTGTGTCTTCTAGACTTACCCCTTCTACCTACGTAAACATTGGACTTTCGAGGTTGAACATCCTCGAAATCAAAGACTGACAAGTCAGAAACAGCTTCTTTGTTCTCTCGACTTTCAATGTCTTTAAAGAGAGTAATTTTCTTGTTACTTGTTGGCGCAATTGACTTTCTTGTACTCCTCTTTTCTTGAGTATCTACAGGTTGAGGTCGAGAAGTATTTGTGATATTAGCCAATGGACGGCGCTTAGCTTGTGTTGGCTTTGAGTCTTGCTTTCTTTTCTTTTCATTAGTGGCATCGTCCTCTTTCTTAATTTTTGGAGGCACCACATAGTTGATCAATACATTATCACCAACTGCATCCAACATCTTGACTGATTCTCTTCTCATCTTTCCTCCCAATGGGGGACCCTTGTAATCGACGGCCCTTCTGCTCCGGCGGGGCCGAACATGGTCTTCTTCGTTATCAACCTGGTCAACTGTGTTTTGTTTGACGTTCTCGCTGTCTTTCTCAGGGAGTCCTTTGTTAACCTTCTCCTTTACTAAAGGTATATCATTGTTAGCGAAGGGGTCTTGCTTTGTAGTTCTACGAACAGTAGTTTTAGAGATTTTGAGGGCCGGTGCTTTCTCCAGCCGTTGTGGCTCCTTTGAAGTCGATTCTATTACATGCTCTAATGGCATCTGCTGTATTTTTTCAGAACTGACATCTGACTCGGACTCTTTAGCCTCAAGTATGGTCGATATCTTGTTAGCTTCTGGTAGTGAATTAGAAGTCTCCATGAATGCCTCGTCCGGGCTGTCTTCTGCAATACTTTGATATTTTTCTGCTTCATCGACTCCAATCGATTCAGTCGGAGCATTCAACTGTGTACGAAAGCCACTAAAATCTAGAGTTGTTGGGAAGAAGTCGTCTCCCTCTAATGGCGTTGATGTTACAGGTCTGTTGATATGCGATAAGATGTCCAATTGAGCGTTTAGGGGTAACTCTTCAATGTCTCGTATATTCTTCAAGAATTGAAAGATTTCATTGAACTTCGATAATAAATTTGTTTCGATGGTTTCAAGCTTCTCTTCAAGTTGTTTCTTTCCTTCCATATCTCTTATGGATCTGTTCTTGCGGAGTTTCATGTTTTCATTTATGAGCTCACTGACTCTATACTCAAGGTCTGATATCCTGCTGGATAAGACAGAGTTGCTCTTAGCCAAAGACCTATTCTGAATGGCAAATTTGCTTTTCAACGACTCAATATCCTCATCCTGTGAGGTTGTAACATTTTCTGTTGTTGTGGTCTTGCCGCCAGTCAATTGTGATGGTGGAGGCGATTGCGAAGACCCGCTTGACTGAGACAGAGAGGGGGAGCTTCCACCACTGCTCCGCTTTGTGGCGGACTGGAACTTGAGAAGCGACTGGGAGAAATCGACTGACTTCCGCGCCATTGCTGCACTACACAAGAAGGGCTATTTCCGGCTCTTTTTACTGTGTGATAAAGAGATAGTTGGTAGTATTTGAAACCATAAACACTGTTGCTTGAAAGGTAAACAAAGGCGATCTGGGTCACGTGAGTTTGTTGAACGGTGTGCAGGAGAATCAAATGAGAGGGTTGCTAGAGGGAACAAGGTGAATGTGAATTGGACGGTTGAACTTTTGTCGGAGATGTATCAGTGCATGTATCTAGATTCAGCTGACACGGCCAATCAACGAAGAAAAATCTCAGAATACACATCTTTACTGGTCAATCTCGTACCTCTCCATCACATAGAATCACACTAACAAACTCTGTCTGAGATAGAATGTCGCATTAATCCAGCCGTCCTCTTTTATCTCATAATGTCTCATATATATACACTCAGAAGTGCGACATCCATTCAAAACAACGCGTACACTGAATTGTTAGCGGCTAATTATAATGAAGAAGAGATGAAGAATAGAAGAAGAAGAAGAAGAAGGTTCTGTAACTCCTCTTGTGTTTGTGTTATTGTAAGACAATCCACTGGTATTCTTACAGAGGTTGAATTTGTTGATTTCTTGTGTTCTTATAGAGCTTAGTGTCTATTAATTGTTGGTATTCTTACGTAGCTTAGAGTCTTTAATTGTTGATCTAAGTCTAATCCAACCCATTACTCGTGAAAACACTCCATATGAACGCAGGTCGTTCAATAACAACACTATAAGCATTTACAACTACAAATAACAAACAAGACGGCCATGCTGAGAAACATATATAACCAGAAAATCGCCGACAAGCGAGCCGAGCTAGCCCGTTTACACGAGTTCCGCCAATTGACAGGCGAATTGGCTTCTTATTTGGAAGAAATAGGAGACAAGTTGGACACTATGAAGGGAGGAACCGAAAGCGTCGCGTTGATTCTAGCCAATTGGCAGAATGTGGTGAAGTCCATCTCGTTGGCATCTTTGGGATTGATGAAGTACACGGATAAAGACTACGAGACGTCATTGCCGTTGCCCGAAGCTTTAGTGAGAATAAAGTTGGACAGAGAAGGCACAGGAGAAGAAGCAAATACCAGTATAGATGCCCCAGCGAGCCAGATTCTGGAATCAGAGAACGAAGTGGAAATAGAGGAAAGCGATATTGAAAAGCCGTCGCAAGAAATATGATTAGAGGTATTGATGAGGTACTTACAATTCCAGTTGAAGGAATACAGCAAGAACACTCTATCCAAAGCAAAATGAGAGACCTCAAAGAATCTTATCAGACAACACCAAGGTATAATAGAGCTACAAGTTTAACTAAAATGGGATGTAAATTTATTAATGTACAATATACAAGGCAATTATTACAAAAGGTTGACAGTGGGAATACTACTGAAGCTTAGACTAAGTTGTTCTTGACATCTTGCTCTATAGATTGCAACCAGTCTTCAAAGTCGTAGCCCTCACGTAACCCAGCCAATTCGGCTAATAACTGCTCGTTGAGCTCTTTAACGTCTATATCATCTTCCTCTTCATCATCAAAGCCATTTTCTACTATCAATGAACGTAACTGAGCGACAAGTTTGTTATCTAATGAGATTTCCTTCAATGTATGGAATAGCACCGTCTTTCTTATCTTATCCTGAACTTGAATATCAGTACTGGATCCTAAATTGTCCTTGTTAAGAATGGACCAATCATCAGCCAAGGTGATTAGTCTGAGCCATATTAATTGAGCGAAATATTGGTACTTTCTCTCATTCGTTTCAACAGCAGCTACTTTCAATGCTTGCACAAATCCGTTATTGCCAAGAACAGAAGGCTTGATCAATGTTAACCAATTGATAAGTTCAAGAGATGATAATTGCTTGTTGTCTACTAATGTTGCAAATGATGATTGGAGTAATTTCGTCTTGCTTCCGAAATCGACCGAAGGATTGGTGTAATAGTTGACGGCATGATCAAACTTCAATACTTTTGCCTCACCATGAAAGTCCTTCAATAAAGACTCACGGAGCTTTGCCTGACTTCTAATGGACACCAAGCTATTGTCTGAGTGGAGTAGTAAATCGTCGATAAGCTTTGAATTAGCCTTACTAGAGCTTTTAGCCGCAATAGCGGAAAGCTTAGCAAGGGAGTACTTCAATTCCTTGTTATCTAAGTTATCTTCTTTGTTATGTGTGGCAGACTTCACGAGCGACTCAGATGCTCTGCCAAAATCTTGATCCAACAAGTAACGGATCCATGCAACGGTTGTTGTTCTATATGATCCCTTTTCAAGGAATTCATTAAGATATTTCTTATGGTTTGTGAAATCTAACAAAAGTGGTTGGATCTTGTCATTCTTCAAATAGTAATCATACAAACTGGAGGCAAAATCATACCCGTATGTATCGAAGAAGTAAGCATATTTGTCAGTTACTTCATTGTACTCTCTGCTACTCCTGTCAGCAAATTTGCTTCTCCCAGTATCCAATATGAACGCAACAGATGAGAAATCTCTGTATCTCTCTGCAATGGAAAGGGCCTCATTGCTCAAGAAAGTACTGAGAAGAGCATCAATCCATTCGTGTTTGCGTTCTTTAAACCACTTAGCGTACTCAACAAGCTGTGGACTTTCTTTGTCATAAAATTGCATGTATCTAATTGCACTGGTTACAAAGTAGTACAAGACCTCAGTGAGCTTAATCAAGTTGACTAGTCTTGCTTCAGTGAGTACGGTTCCCTTGGACTGGGAATATTCCTTTGTGAAGATCTCATCAATTCTTACGACTAATTCTGTGTCATAGATCCACAACTTGGATATTGGATATTCTGGATGATTGATGATGTACTTAGCTTCATTAAGATAAATGCCATTGTATGTAACTTTGACAATCAAATCGGTCAAGCTGGTTAGTGAATACCCAGTCGAAGCTAACTGAACAATCAAATCAGTAAAAACACCGTTGATGGACTCAACGCCTTTACTGAAGTACTTTCTTAACACATCGCCAGTCTCAGAGAGCTTCTGATCTGACTGCTTAACCACAGACTCTAATATTTTTCGTACATCTTGATTTTCATCGACATATGTCCACAAGTTCTCAGCAGCCTCTACTTTCTCCAAATACTCAACGATTTTGGGGACAATCTTTGGGCAGATGCTGGAAAAGTTTCGCTCGGAATAGCTGATCAATTCTTGGTACAACTTGGTTTTCTGGTTCAAGAATGCAGCGGTAGATGGAAGGAATGATGGAAGATATGGCGAAGTCGAATTGATGATTTCTTTTACGACCTTCTCCATAGCAAATATTATCACACTTTGGGGCACTTCTCTGTAAATGTCGAACTCGATTTCGTTTGAATCGGCATAGAAGATACCTTGTTCAATATGTGACTTCACAATTAGCAATGGATCTGTCGAGTCCTGAGAATCATCAGCGCTTTCAGTTTCGGGGAAACGTTCAACGCGTAAGACACCAAAGTTCTTACTGATAATGAGGATTGAAGGGTTTGAGTTAGAAGATTGGTTTTCATATCCAAGTCCGATGACTTCAACTGACGACTTCAATCTGATAACATCCTCCCATCTTGGTTTGTAATAGGAGAAAGTTGTTGGGTTTTCTATGTATGATGTATCAATATCTGTAATTATGACTGTATTGTCTAAAGTGACGAAAGCTGTCTTCCCAGGTTTTGGAAGGAATAATTTTGGCTTGTTGGTTGACGATACAATGGATTCTGGTTCATATCTCAACAATTTATGAGATCCGTACAACAAAACACCAGTCGAATCAATCTTGATAGTCAAAAGCAATAAGTTCCTCGAACCACCGCTCTTCATTGACTCGTTAATATCACACAATCCAAGATAAACACCTTCGTAGTTTAAAAGCGGCCACAAATCTAAGAATTTGACATTTAAACTTGATCCTGGGAGATAACCGTCCACACTGTTCTCGACATAACTGCTCAAGTGCTGCGTGAACAGCAATTTCTTCTCTACATACGGGTTTCCATTGGCCGAGAGCAATTGGTATGTGATTAGATCGAAAGTGCCAGCAGAATTCTGAATTATAATTTCTTGGGTCATACCGTGATTGGTAAGTTTGCCCGACTTAATGCTTACAATCTCGTCCTTGGACTCGAGAAGGAATAATCTTGAAATTCCAGATGGCCTGAGTAGCTCTAGTGTAGACAACGATGGTTTACTCTTGAAATCTCTCAATGAGATCAATACACATCTCTTCCAAGAAGTGGCTACAACTATACCTGCCGGTTCGATGTTTTCAGCCAATGTGATGTACTCGCCTCTGGAAGTGTTTATCGGGATCGTCAATTCAAGCGATTTGTCGTTAATTAGTCCTAGCGCCGGAGCATGTTGGACGCTTTCATAAAATTTTACCTTTCCTGAGCTTGAGTAGATGATCACAAGACCTGGATCTTGGCTTGTTCCACTGGATGGCTTGGTGAGTATCGCAAGCGGCAATAAAGGCGCCGAATTACTGTTTTCAATCGGAAATTGTATCGCCAAAGGGGATGGGTCCGTTGACTTGTAGCTCCAAACATTGATAGTGTTTTCGTTAACGACTAACGAGTAGTTGGACTCATGGTCGGAGTATGCATTGAGTACTTGCTGAGATTGGCTGTTTTCAAGCACAGAGGGAAGAGCTGGAAGTCTGGACACACAGTACTTCTTATTTTTGGTCAATTCCCGAGCTGCCTTCGACGAAGTCGTAGTGTTACTGGTCGTATTGTTGGCTAGGTGCTCATCAGTTGTGGTACCAAAAGTGTCATTCAGGCCCAGCAAATTGGCTTTGTGTGGGCGCTTTCTCGCCCTGAAAATGGACCCGGACGAAGACGGCATTCTTACACAACAGGAAAAACAAAGAAAACCACCTGGAGATGAAAATGCTACGTGTTTAACCACCTAAAAGTGACTGGTATTATATTCTGAGCGTATGGATTGTTTTTGCGCTGGAAAATCGCTGTTACGTAAGCAAGAGGTCGTGTAAGTATGGGAGTTGGTGGACACTGATGACATAAGCGGAGTAGGCGATGGAGTATTTAACTGCAAAATGGTGGAAGAAGTATGTATTGGGTATGATATTTGGAAGAAGGAGGAACTAGGGGACTTGGAGTAGGGAGAGTTCATGGGGAGATGGGGTAGAGTGGTCGGTGGAATTTTGGAAAAATTTGAATATGTTTGGGGTTAAGTTGTATGGGTGTTTATGTGTTTATGTGTTTGTATTAATATTGTGCATAGTTAAGAATGTTATAGTAGGTAACGAGAGGGCCATTTCTGCATTTATGAAAAATGACCCCATATGACCGTTCCAACCTTCAGGTATAGGAATTGGAAGTAGTCTTTGTTCTACTGACATTGAGATTAAGTCATAGGGGCCGTAGGTTTAGTTCCTTTTCGTTAGTACAAGCAATTGCTGCGGCATGGTTAAAATAATTTTGCAATCATTTAAATGCGAGAGTGTGGAACACCCTTCCTTCATTTAATGCTTATTTTTACGTATATTATGTATATACGTGTATCTTGTATACTACTCTGGAAAGGTCCTAACACTGCACCTCTACAACACACACAATTCTATGGACTAATGTATTGAACATGCAAATAAAATGATAATATACAGCTATTTAAAAACTCCAGTTTTTATCTTCTTTCTCCTACGAATCTCGCTCGCATCTCTTCTATGTTGAAACGTCTTAAACCTTCTGCTTCTTTGGTTGTGGAGCATCGTACTCGATATCTTCATCCATGAAGTCCTCACTCTCATTGTCAAAGTCACTGTCTTGGTCGTATTTAGATTTCAAACCCTTCATCTTTCTGGTTTGCAATTTACCCAAATCTTGCTTACCAACATGAATCTGTGCAACCTTGTCACCCATGAAGTCAGTGCTGACATTCTTCTTGACCTTGGCCTCCAACTGCTTAGGCTTCTGGTTGGCGTCCTTCTCGACTTCTGGTGCTGGGGTGACTCTTCTACCGATCTTGAAGTCAAAACGAGGACCTATTTCGTCAATCTCCACACGAGGAACCTTTTGGCCCGACTTGTAGGTCTTCAATCTGTACACTCTGAAATGCAATAATGGTAAGTTCTTGGTCTCGTTGAGGTCCTCGATTTCTCCTACGGAAAGAGCAATGATGTGTTGTAAACCGGCTACATCTTGGAGGTCAGTCTCTTCTCCACGGTAAAAGTCCAAGAACAAGGACTTCAAATGCTGGAAGACAGGGTGGTTGTCAAATGCTGGGCCGTTGAAAACAAACATAGGCTTCAAACCGATGGTGAATGTGAGCTTCTTGAAATCTTGCAACAACTTGACGTTGTTCTGTATGGACAATTCGATCATGTCGTACACCTTGTGGTTGAAGAAACGGGTGAAAATGAGGGTGTTAGGTCTCTTCTTGTTGTGAGATGAGAATACCATAAGAGAGGTATCGTTCTTTTCAGAGAAGAACTCCAACTCACTGGCATCTTCGAAGGGTCTGATTTCGTTTTTCTTAGAAAACTTCTTGACAGCAGGCTTCTTCAAAGCCATCAAGTCACACATAGCGTCATGTAAGAGCTTGTTTCCAGTTGCACCGGGAACAAACAAGGCAGTTTTGGTGTTTTCCACCAACTTGGCTTCCTTCTTAGCAAGCGCTCTTTTAGAACGGGCATTCTTTGGTTTTCTAGAGTTCAGTTAGTATTTGAGCCGAATTTTTTGGATGAACAAGTTCCTCCCACAACATTATACCTATACATACATAGTCCTGATCATTTTGTCTTCTTTACTCCTAATAGTATTATTGATCTATAACCACTCAAATCCTTACCATATACTTTTTACATATAAAAAAAATTAATGCTCATCATGAAAAATTCAGGTCACGTGAGTGGATTTTTCAGATCGCATCGGTTGTCGACGTGCGGATACCAAAACAAATTCAATCGGTAGCGCTGAAAAAGGTGAAAACATCCATGCATCAAATTTTTCAGCTGAACATCCATGCCGCATGAATATCTTGTCGGTGATTAACGTAGTTGCTGAATACTAAAGGTCTAGTTGGAAGCATGGTTAAGGAGCAATGGTTCAGGTATAGACAGATCCAAGAACTAGGTGAGGGCAAGGGTCTCCAGAGAAAATCTTTGACTCACGGGAGAAAGGAAGAAAGATTTGTGGTATCACATTCTTCGCTTACACCAGAATAATCGTATTAAACGATTCTTTACGACAAAGAAGTTACAGAAAGACACGAAAACCTCAAACCAAAGGCCATGAATGTAAACATACAGCAGAAGAGCGTTCCCCTGTGTTCTCTGGTGACACTTCGCATCCAAAAACTACACCACTTTGAAACTTTCAGTACTCGACATAAGGCATTGTGAGTGAAGAGATAGAGTAGGTGCAACCCTTACTCCTGCATGTCTAGATGAGTTAGATCCGCTTATAGACCTAGAAATGTACCGAATAATGATCCATAGTAGAGAGAAGGGAAGGTTTCAAGTCTCTGGGTCGGCCATTACAGCCCAGAGTGAGCTCATTTGCATGGGTGCCGTACACTTTGGTATGGTGTGTTGTGGGGGACCAGTGTAGCCATTATTTTCCCTAGTGGTAATAAGTGAAGGAACCAGCGTCAAGCTACTGCAAGACTGTGGATTAGGGTCAACTACGACGAAAAGGAGGGGAAACCTAGATACGGAATAATACGGAATAACCATGTAGGAATGGAACCTCTGGTTAGTGCCAGGTTGTAACTTCAGTGTGCACCAACGGTGATGCGACCAACACCGAAATGGACCTTAATTCACGTGCATCCGCTAGACCGTGGAATAGTCGATGGATTGGACCAGAGAAGTAGCCAGACGATGGGTAAACCAAGAGGTTGGGAAGGGAAATTTGTGTAGTGGAACCAAGGGATAGAATAGAATTTTGGGATAACGGTGAAGAAACCGATTATTATAATTGAGAGCACCAAAACCTAAACTCCTCCCCACCAAACCCCAGTTTAATTCAAATAACCCAAACAAAAGCACCAAACCAGGCTTGTAAATTCCAAATTTTTCAGTGTTCTGTCGGATATTAACTCACGGCAACGCACACCCACGAACTAAACTCCACCATTCTGCCCATTGTACCTCGCTCCTCGGACGGGCCACAGGTCCAATTGCCTACTTCGGGGTTGCACCCACTGAATTTGAGTCATCTGATTCGATTTAATACCGCCGACTGCCCGTTGCCGATCATTGTACACTCTCACACCACCAACGTCGTCCCCTGACTGTCCCTTGCCAGCACTTGGTTCGGCGGCGCTACCAGCGCCAAGTGGGGTTAGGCTTCTGGCGGATGCGAGAGTGTCATAAATGGCTCTGTTAGCGCCAAGTTGTAGGTTGACTCCGGTGTCGACCTACAGTATATATAGTTGAGTAGGAGACAATAATTATTTGCAGCGTGAAAAGTTTGGAGAATTTTGTAGTTTTCGAAGAAACATTTCTCAGTAGTAATTAACATATTTTATTCGAGCGTTTGTTAGGGTAATTTGCATTAATATTGATAATTGTTGAATAGTGATTGTTGGTATTTAGAAAAATTGCATTAATTCATTTTGTTTGTTGCAGTTGTTGGTGATTATTCGTGAAATTTTTACCTTTGTCGTACTCCCCGTTTCTAATAGACTCCACCCACCAAAATGTATAGAACTTACGTCGTCAAGCACGCCCAGAAGTCCGCCAGAGTGCCTGTCAGAGCATTCTCGTCGTTGAACAACCAGCTTAAGGCTTGGGGAGAAATCCCATTGGCTCCTCCAGACAAGATCTTGGGTATCTCCGAGGCCTACGTCGCCGATGCCAACACCAAGAAGATCAACCTCGGTGTCGGTGCCTACAGAGACAACACCGGTAAGCCCATCATTTTCCCATCGGTCAAGAAGGCCGAACAGGTTCTTCTTGAGTTGGAGAAGGAGAAGGAGTACACCGGTATCACTGGTTCCAAGAAGTTCCAGAACGCCGTCAAGAACTTCGTTTTCAACAACTCCAACAAGGACCCTAACGGAAAGGAGTTGATTGACGCTGGCAGAATCGTCACTGCTCAGACCATCTCCGGTACCGGATCTCTTAGAGTCATTGGTGACTTCTTGAACAGATTCTACACCAACAAGAAGATCTTGGTTCCAAAGCCAACCTGGGCCAACCACGTCGCCGTTTTCAAGGACGCTGGCTTGAACCCTGAGTTCTACGCTTATTACGAGACTTCCAAGAACGACTTGGACTTCGAGAACTTGAAGAAGTCGTTGACCAGCCAAGATGACGGTTCCATTGTCCTTTTGCACGCTTGTTGTCACAACCCAACCGGTATGGACTTAACTCCCGAGCAATGGGATGAAGTCTTGCAGATCATCCAAGACAAGGGATTCTTCCCTCTTATCGACATGGCTTACCAAGGTTTCGCTTCCGGTAACCCATACAAGGACATCAACTTGATCAGAAGAATCAACGAGTTGGTTGCTCAAGACAAGATCAAGTCCTACGCCTTGTGCCAATCGTTTGCCAAGAACATGGGTCTTTACGGTGAAAGAACGGGTTCGATCTCCATTATCACTGAGTCTGCCGATGCCTCGAAGGCCATCGAGTCTCAATTGAAGAAGTTGATCAGACCAATCTACTCTTCTCCTCCAATCCACGGATCCAAGATCGTCGAGATCATCTTCGACGAACAATACAACTTGTTGGAGTCTTGGTTGTCCGACTTGGACAAGGTTGTCGGTAGATTGAACACCGTCAGATCCAAGTTGTACGAGAACTTGGACAAGACCAACTACAACTGGGACCACTTATTGAAGCAAAGAGGTATGTTCGTTTACACTGGATTGTCTTCGGAGCAGGTCATTGAGTTGAGAGAGAAGTACTCCGTGTATGCCACCGAGGACGGTAGATTCTCCATCTCTGGTATCAACGACAACAACGTCAAGTACTTGGCCGATGCCATCAACGCCGTTGTCAACAAGTAGATTTGACAATTGAGTGCTGTGGTTGAGTGATTAGAAGGTGTCTTTATCGATTAATCTTTATCGTCGAAGTTGAGCTGAAAATATATTCAATTCTTATAAATAAATGTACTTAGAAGGAAGTCTGAAGACGTGGGAATAGTAGAACAACGACAGGATAGTGAAGTAGAGAAGCAGATAAGCGGAGAAGACTTGAGAGCTAGAGCAGAGATGAAGAGCATAGAGAAGAAGATAAAGAGATAAAGAGATAAAGAAGCTATACAACTCGTCTTACAGAGAGTTTCACCATCTTGGCTCAGTTGTTTTCGAGAATTAATGATCCATGCCAAGTTATGGACGACTTACAAACGATCCCAGTGAATTTTTCACCTGAATATCGTTATTTCACTGCTTTGCCATGATAATTAGTTGTAATATTCACAGATTTGGTACTTCTTACACTTCTTTCACTACAGCTTACACTTCTTTCACTACAGAAGAGAATGGAATGACTTCTTTAGAGTGATATCCTTCTGTTTTGTCTTCGATAATGTGTATTTCCTGGAGTTATAGTATTCAGTATGTCTTTTCTTTATTCCATTTATTGTTGATGATCTTGAGAAACTCCTATTTATTTATTCTAGTCATAAGTCTCTTCTTCATTCCATTCATTGGCTTTTTGTCTTTCTCGACCTTCAATACCTCTGGATCTCTCAGTATCTCTCGAGATCTAACCTTAGATCTCACCTTGCTCCAAGATACCCTCAACGGTAGCTGGCAACGACACCTCGTTCGGAATAGGAGTCCAATTGAACACCCTCTTGGCCTTGCTGATGTCTGTCAAGAGAGGCTTCTGTGGAGTTCCGACTTCCTTTGAAGGCAAGTTTGGAACGTACTTCTCGGGGATTCTCGACTTCAAGATCTTGGCAGCATCGAGCCAGTTGATGGTAGGACCGCTGGCAACAATGAATCTCTCTCCAATGGCTTCTTCCGTGGTCAATGCTTGGATATGGAGCTTGGCAACGTCTCTAACATCCACCAAGTGAAGAGAAGCGTGGTCTACGCCGTCTTTCTTCGAGCCGTCGATCAACGCCTTGACCAAGTTCAATGAAGTCGAGTTGGTGACCTGGTTCTTCAAAGAAGGCCCGATGATCAACACCGGGTTGATCACAGTCAAGCCGAATTGAACCTTGTTCTCGTCAACGTATTCCCAAGCTGCCTTCTCGGCCAAAGTCTTGGAAATGGTGTAGGGACGGTCCAAATTGACGATATCGGTCCAATCTTCTTCGTTGAAGCTGACCTTGGTTGGTGGGTGGCCAGCACCAATGGCTGCGAAAGATGAAGTAACGACTACGTGCTTGACGGTGTTCGTTTTGGCAGCGAACCCGAGGATTCTTAAGGTTCCTTGACGAGCTGGAACAATCAAGTCTTCGGGATCATCTGGAGCAGTAGCTGGAAATGGAGAAGCCACATGAAGAACATAAGTGACATCTTCGAAGATCTCTGCCCAGTTCTTGTCCGAGGTCAAATCCGCTTGGAAGACGGTCAATTTGGCATCGACAATCTCCTTGGTCAACTTGTCGCTTGAGCTGTACAACGACTCACGGAGCTGGCTTTCCTTGGCCAACGATCTGATCGAAGTTCTGACTGTAGCACCTTGTTCAAGGAGCTGAAGAAGGACGAAACCACCAACGTAACCGGTTCCGCCTGTGACTAAGTAGATATCAGACATGGTTTGTAGATGAAGCTGATGTAATTAGCTGCAAATGAAGCTGTAATTGGGATGTAATTGAGCTGATAAAGACAACTTCTGCTTGTATTAGCTGAAAGCTGGTCGTTATACTGGGTATTGAAGAAGGCAATTGCTAAGGGATCAGCTTGTTCTTAAAGCAAAGAAAGAGCAAAGTTAGGCGTAAGACAAGGGTTACAAATCGGAATGACCAGTAGGGTGACCAATGCTATTAGAATAGTACTGTCCAAGGGCTAGGGATTGTATTTTTCACTTTCCACGGGGCGATATATGGCCCCATCTAGCACTAAGCCCTATTTATACAACACGAGTTTTACGGATTTCTCCACAGTACAACCGCATCCGGACCCAGCATGGCACGCCATGGTGTTTGCACACAATGGAGCAATTAGTCACATCTACGGCAGAACCATGAATACAGTGAAGAAGTGAATACAGTCAAGTGAAAAATTACATAAGCCTTTCGTGGGGGAGCTTCCCAAAGAGGAAGTGGTAGCGAGATGTGTAGAAGTCCGAGATTCGTCCCTGAAGAGGAAGGGTGGAGGATCTGAGTGGCAGGGAGGAGGTGAAGGAAGAGAGGGAGGAGGTGAAGAGAGGAAGGGAAAGTGTGATTTGGCGCAAGTTAACCGGTGAAGTATGGGTACGAAATGGTTATGGAGTGGTGGAGTATATGGCGATTGAAGTGTGGGGGAGCATTTCACTGCAATCAGTGGTGTGATGTGTGGCAGTAGTGGATGTGGCAGTAGTGTATGGGGATAAGTGTGGACATGTGGTTATTATTAGCCGTCGACATTGTATATTATGGAGGAAGCTACATTGGTATAGGGTGATTTTTGCAATCCGGAACCTTAATTAGAAGGTGCGTTAAGGTGCTTAATGGAGTCTATGGCTAGAACACTTGTGTGATAGAAATACCCGGTGTTAAGGGAGCATGATAACATAAAGATAATAAACCTCTTTGGTACTACCGGGGTACCGGTCATTGCCTCGCTTTGACCTCATTATTCCGCTTAGCTGACATGGCTGCACAGTTCTCTATGTATGGCAATTGTGGAATAGCTGCGAAAAGCGCAAATGTGGTTCCGTAGTTTGTAGAAGGGGATGTTGGAGTAAGAGTGGAATTGATGTAACTGTTCGTTAGAGGGCAGTGAAGAGAGGTCTCTGATATGTGGAGGTTAACGAAAGTCATATTCCTCGTCCTTTCCCCGAGGTAAATGGGCCAATGGTCCAAAGAGATGGTTAATTTTTGCTCTCTATCACGTCAGATAACCAAATGATGAAGTAATAAGCTTATGGTGTGCTCAATTTGTATTAAACTATGGGTATACGTTATTGACAATAGTATTCTAGCAGATCAGCGCCAAATTCCTATGGAAACTCCATCTGGTATCCATGGTTCTATGCCGTTGAGCTGCAAAATGGAGCAATTAGTTATTGGTTGCTTTCTTCTTTGACTACAATAGGCTGCAAAATTAATGAACATTACTTGATCACATCGTTCAATACCTACATTGCAATATTCCTGTTCATATACTATAAGCAATATATTCAGCACAGAATCAAATTATAAGTATACAAAGCAATATAAATAGAGAAGGGCATAAACCAATTTCACCACTAAATTTAGAGTCCTTCAACAGTGGCCACAAGAGTTTCACTCACAGGGTAAGGTGTCCAGTCAAATGTAGTCTTGACCTTAGTAATTTCCGATTTCTTACTGTAGTCCTTTGACCCTGGCAACTCAGTTGTTGGCAAGTATTCAGTTTGGCTAGCAGGTAATGACTCTCTTAAGATGTTAGCTACTTCTAACAAGCTGATGTTAGGGCCAGCATGAACAATGAACCTCTCTCCCTTAGCCTTTGGGTTGGTTAAAGACTCGACATGCAAATCGGCCAATTGTCTCACGTCTACAAGACTCAAGTACATACTTGGAACGCCGTCCTTTCTTGTACCGTTTAACAAATTCTGGATAAGACCCAAGGAGGTTCCAAATCCAGTTCCATTCTTCAATGGTGGTCCAAAGATGTAAGCTGGATTCAAGACAGTTAAAGCATAGCTCACATTGTTGTCTTTGACATACTTCCAGGCTGCTTGTTCGGCCAATGTCTTGGATTGGATATATGGAATATGTGGAACACCTTCCACGTTTGTCCAATCTTCTTCAGTGAAGGGCTCGGTACGCTTTGGGTCTTGACCATAGCCCACTGCAGCGAAAGAAGACGTCACAACAACATTCTTCACCGATTGAAACTGAGCTGCGATTTTGAGGATTCTCAAAGTGCCTTCAACGGCTGGAACGATCAACTCGTTGGCGTCTTTTGGTTGAGTTGAAGGGAATGGCGAAGCAACATGAAGAACGTAATCCACATCCTTAAAGTTCTCGATCCAGCCTGCATCGGAAGTCAAGTCAGCGATGAAGAGTTCCAAGTTCTTGTCAACGATATCCTTTGTCAACTTGTCACTAGTCTCTACTAGCGAGTCTTTCAATTGCTTCTCCTTGGACAAGTTTCTAACTGATGTCTTCACCTTGTATCCTTTTTCCAAGGCCTTGAGTATCACCCAGTTACCAACGTATCCGGTACCACCTGTGACTAAAACGGTTTCTGGCATTTTGTCTAGTTTGCTTGTTTTTAATAGAGTTTGTTCGTATGTAGAATATATCTTATTGAAGAAGAAGATTCTGATTTAATTGATTCTAAAACTGAATGAACAGCTTCACCCCGACCTTTTATAACTTGACGCGAGTTGATCTTTTGTCAATTACTAATCACCAAAGTGCTTACGCGGAGCTCTTACTCGATAGATACAGATCATATCTTTGCAAAGGCAAATTTCAAGACGTACAAGATGGCTTAAATGAGTATTAGAAATGGTCTACGGCTATTCGCTTCCGATGAGGTATTATCTACAGATACTTGGTTACTTCATGTTTTTGTAAGCAAGTTGGTTCACAATATTCATGATATCAGCATCTACAACGAAAAGAACCGTGGTATCCGATTTTACCCGTCTATCCCAAAGTCATATAGACATCTACTTGGTTTCGTTGGTTGGTGATTTGGTGATATTTATCATCATCAAGAAAGCCCTTCCCAATGAGGTAAATCCGAAGTGAAGCATTTCGGGCTCGTCTCAATGTGGAAATCCAGCATAGAAAGAACGGAACCATTATTAATGGTGTAGGAGGAGAGGTGAGCCGCTAGAGTACGGCGTGGCGTAGTGATAGCCCTCAGCGTAAATTGTAGACGGAAGAGAAGGAGAGAAATGAACGAGCTTGAAGTCATAATTTGTCTTCTAGAAATTACGTCAAGTTGCTACTAGAAGACACTAAAATGATCCGATAGCGCAGAAGACAGTGCCTGAAAATCTCCACAAACAAGCAGCGAGTTGCAAAATACATGAAGCTCTACTTCCAGCATTACTGGAAATGGTAACATTGAAGACGTTCCCCTTCCCCAAATGGAAATGGACTGTGGATAGATATGAAATACACTTTGACTAAACTACCCAGAGGTGAGACAAGGCAGACGGTTCGTTTTACCATCGGAATTCACTAGACATGCCAAAAATGACAATGCATAGTTTAGAGGTCCAAATTGAAGAATAGTCCATATACGAACATGACTGTTACTACCTAAAATAGCAAGTTATTGTCTCCACGGTTTCGCTATACTACGAGGTTTCTTTGTGCCCCACGGCATGTTTCAGTCTGAAATGCTGCTTTGAGAAAAGCTCCTATTCGAGCCCAAATGGAACATCCCAAGCCGGCCAATCAGAGCTGTAGCGAGGGGTTCCCCAAGCAATTGTTAGCTTGCTTCTGATGTTCTCCTGTTGCCACTAATTCTCGGCCCAAGGCGTAATTGTGCTGATATCTGCGCAGATGAACCCAAGATTGAGCAGAACTGGACTACAAATTGAGAGCTGGGCCATTTATTGACGACCGCCGGTTGTTGAGCAACTGGAAGGAGCTCGTCCAAATTTTGGCCTACTACATTCTAACCACAGACTATCAATACACTTTGCAATGCTATCCAGACCTTGGTCGGTATAGGTTTGGCCCCAGTTTGGTGTCGTGTCTGAGACGCACATCAGAATGATGCGTTTCGAAACGCGATATTTTTTTTTCAGGGTACGTACTCCACGACAACAGACACAGATTAATAAATCACAGGTGCCCAATCACTCTCTTGTAGTTCACAGCACAGCGTTTAGCCAACGAAACATAAATACGTAGAACTTCTCTGTTTTAATCCCGGCACCCGTAGATCCCATTCCACTCTCGGTGTGTGCTGTCCTGGTGCTGTAACCACGCTTCCGCCCTACTCCAATGCCTCGCTGCTAAAACGTCGCCAAAATCCACAACAACATTATTATTTAGCTTAAACAAAACAACAAAAGCGTCTGCAGGATTTCTGTGTCTTGTTTTTATCACAGACACTGCAATAGTAAAATCTACCAATTCACGTTAGACAGATATCTGAGATCCAGCCTTTTCTCATTAGAAAACGTTGCTAAGACTCAAACAGCACTGCTAGGGCTATATACGGCGAGAGGACCATCATATAACTCGCTGCATCACTCGAGACTCCCGAAACCCTCATTTTCGTCTGTTCTCACCCACTCCAGACAGTTCTCAGCTTCTCCGTCTTTTTTTTCGAGTCCCCTGATTTGATTTAAGCTCAGGGCACACGAATCAACCAGGTATATATTGGCTGAAACGGCGTCTAAACGAGCCCGAAGAACGGCAGAATAGCAACCAACAGCCTCAGTTTGGCTGGCCATCATATAGTGGACTTTCAGCGTTTGAATCCACGCTTTTACTGCTCTGGTGACTCCTTTGCCTCGCCAGACACTGCTGTCCTTACCATCACGCTGTCTATTTGTTGCAGACAGAGCATACAAGCAGACACCAATATCACAACGCAGTCATGAGATCACGCAGCAACTCTGCTGGTGTCCGAGTCAAAGACTCACTCGAGAGCTACGACAATAGCATCGATAACTACGATGATGACACGGGCAAACACTCAGAGTCGTCATCCACTCTAGCCACAACAAACAAGCTTCTATCCGATCTCGAACGTAAATTATCCTTCATGTCCTCTACATCGTCCAACCAAACACAACAGTCCCAGTCTTCATCCGTCATTGTCAACAAGACATTTTCCGGCTTGGGAAAAGAGTCTGTGCAGCTGACAGTGTTGCAGTACATCAAAAGCGAAGAAGACAGACAACGCGATACGCATAATAATATCTTCAACCCCAACGAGCTCTTTGCAGACAGACAGACAAAATTCCTCACCAAGTTCGATAAGCTGTATAACGACGACAAGAACAAGAAGAAGAGCTCCGGAACGAAGTCAGAAACCAAGTCGCTGTCTCAGCCCGAGAGGAAGACCCTGACTATCAAAAAAGCAGCTCGAAATTTGCTTGCCCGCAAGAATTCTCTTAGTATAATCGATTCAGATCGGTTTTCGCAGCCAAAATCTTCAACAGCACCGGAAGACAGATCTGTTGAAGAGGAGGACCTTAACAACAGTACTGACCAATTTGAGGACGCAGCTCTGTCACCGAATATCGCCGATATCAGTTTCGAAGCCGTCTCAGTAGATGATCCCGTTGGAATGGAAGAGTCAGACACTTCCGATCAACTGATAAGAGTGGCGAGGAAACCGGACCGTTCAAAGGACTTGCCCCCTACTCCATTTGAGGATGAGGGAGCACATAAGGTAGAGGAATCAAAAGCCCTGAAAAGAGATATTAAAGCTGAGCATATTGATTCTAGTAGCACTAAGGAAAACACTCAAGAACTCTCCAAGACCGAAAAGAGAAGCAGAAGCAAGAATAAAGGTTCCGAAGAAGAAGAAGGTGTTTATGGGATATTCTTCAACGACAATGCATACGATGACGAATACGACATGGACAACGACAATGTAGATAACGATTATGACGGCGGTGATGAGTTATTGCTCCCACCTTCACCTCCACGTTCTCCCCCTCGAGACTTGGATCCAGACAAATTATACGGTTTGTATGATTTCCTGGGCCCAGATCCTTCGCATTGCTCCTTATCCCGAGACGAACCAGTGTACTTGATCAACGATCAAGATAACTACTGGTGGTTAATTCGTAAAATGACCAAAGCAGAGAGAATGATGAATGCCAGGCAGCGAAGAAAGAGCAACAAAGGCTCCACAAGTCCAGGAAACAGAAGAAGAGATTCTAATGATAGTGGCTCTAACAGCGAAGACAACGATGACGACGAAGAGTACTCTGATGAGGAGGACGGAAAAATCGGATTCGTACCAGCTGAGTGCCTTGAAACTTATGGCGAGAGACTAGCCAGATTGAACTGCTTCAAGAATGAAGAATTGGAAAAGACCTCCCGAGACAGCTTGGTAGATCCTAATGACGAGTCCAGAAATATTGGAGACACTGAACATGGCGATTCTCAATCTTTCCAATCAGTGGATAGTCTTCCGAACAAGAGTGCTAATACAAGTCTGATATTGTTGCGTGGAAACAGCCTTTCCAAGAGCAATAGTTTGCTCAAGAGAAGCGGCTCGAAGAAGACTAACAACAAATCAGTGACTTTCGATAACTTATCCGACCTCCAATTGAACGAAGAAGAAGCAGATGATGTCAATGGCAAAGAAGGTAAAAACGATGAAGACCTCATCAGAGAACAGAAGAAAAAGGCAGGGTTTGACATCAATAGCTACTATGACATTCCACATGAAGATATCGAGAAACAGAAGAGTCTTGACCAGGATGACGAAAAGCGTTCTGAGACTCTCAGTGACGTTTATCCATCAGAGACACCATTGGTGATTACAAAGAACAATAAGAAAAGCTCATCTCAGAAGAAGTACACATTGTTACCATCGTCGTTGATTAAAGAAGGCGGATTATCATTAAATCCAGAAGATTCAGTGAAGTCTCCATTGGATGACAATACCTTTGCCAAACCGTCAGCGGTATCATCAGGCAACTATGATCAAGTTTCCATTGGTTCTTTCTCTCCAGATACTCCACCAGGAAAGTTTATTTCTCAAAATGGTCGTTCTAACCATCAAATTGAAAGTCCAAGTCTCGATGACGAATCTGGAAATGAAGAGAGAGAATTTGTATCTCCAAGTGTAATGTTAAGAAGATCAGTTATTCTTGACAGATTGACCCAAGTGACTTCGGACATTCAGGAACAACTAGAAATTGACGATTACGGTGACGACTCGGAGGACGATTTGGATGATGATTACGAACAAGATAGGCGTATTCAACAACTTGCAAAATCAGAACCAATAAAGGAAGAAGAAGATGACAGCGACGATGATTTCGATGACATTACTGAAATTAGTCAACAAAGCATTGAAGAGAAGCATAGAGGAATTGTGGTTGTAGATAGCGACGATGAAGACAATCTCCCAGAACCAGATATCGTCAATCTTGAGGCAACTGATATTGAATCTAAAAGTGGAAAAGAAGAGAGCAGATCTATTAAGAGGGATCAGAGCAAACAACCACTCTTCTCCAAGCCTTCCGCTCTGTACTTGGATGAGGATGCTTCCCTTTCCCCTATAACTGAAGTAGCTTCAGAGAGTTCTTCCGACGCTGTTCATGAGGGTGCCATTGAGTTACAGGAAGACGATAGCAAGTCGACTTTAATTGCAGCTCCTGAGAAATTCGTAGAGTCTACACCTGTTAAATCGCTAAAGGATGGCAGCAAACAGCTAGCAGGATACTACAAACCAATAGAATCAACACCAATCAGATTGGCACAAGGGTTCTCAAACAGGAGTCTGAGTTTGACAGACGAGCAATCGATAGAAGCAACTCCTATTAGAATGCTTCGGGATGTTCCTACTCATACAGCAAACCACACCCCGCTGAAAGTCACACCAATCAAATCATCACCGCATGAGATCAAGATCACTCTTCCTTCACCAGAGAAGTCAATTGAAGCTACTACTATTAAAGTATCACAAGACATCATCCCACTGGTTCCCGGACAATTCATACCAACGGAAAGTACTCCTGTTAAGGTGACACAAGAGATCAAGGCGACACAAGATACCGCCAAACTTCCTGGTCAATTCATATCAACTGAAGCTACACCTGTTAAAGCGGTACAAGAAGAGACCAAAGCCATTGAGTCTGTATCCCAACCGATTGAAGCTACTCCTGTAAAAATATCACAAGAGGATTCAAAGAGTACCACCAGTGGAATCAACTCCATAGAGACTATTCCTGTCAAGTTGGAGGATCCACCTTCGGACGTAGTTCCACCAGTAGAAGAGTCTCCATTGAAAGAAGAAAAGGAAACTAGCCACAAATCACCAACTAAAGACGATGACACACATTCCCACGTCAGTTCACTCTCTTCTAAGGACTCTTTGGCTACAATTACACCCGGTCACAATAATACTACCACTGATCTGGATTCTCGTAACCAGACATTTTCACTGCCATTAAGATCTCCGTTGTCAAGGGAGGTAACTTCCAATACCATACAGAGTCCTGTTCTTCGCAAGAAAAATAGCATCCTTCCTGTCCAGAGAGAAGAGGAGGAGGATGACGATGTCTTTGACGATGACGACGATGTATTGCATAATGGAGATCCCGCAGATATCACTCCTTTAACGAGCATGAACTCGTTAAACTACGGGCTGTCATCCACACCTACTCCTTCCAAATACACCCCACCTTCTACTACCACTGAGGTGAGCGACAAGAGGAAGTCGAGACCCGTTCACGAGATGTTTATGCCAATCTTAGGTAAGTTTGATGAGCTTGCCGAGAAGTTGGCAGAATTAGACGGAATGCTTTAGAATTGTACAATCACATCTGGCATGTTACGGTATATACTTAATTACGATGAAATAAATATAATATCTTAATTTTTAGCTGTTTTTGGATTAGACCTTTACGATGGCATCATGTATTGTTTTCTATTGGCCATTTTTTGCACCCAAAGCACTTGGGGTTAACCGACCCACTCTAGCATTTTCAACCCAACGAGACAAATCTCCGCTTAACTCTTCCCGATTCTTGTGCTTGATAATACTTCGGCTTTGAAGACTCACCAGTTTGTAAACTAAACACTCTGCACAACAAAGGTGATTCTCCCATAGCCCGCACTTACGTAAATCACATTTAACATTTGTCATTTGACCGCTAAACGCCTGCTCCTTACAAGGGGAAGTCCTCACCTCCGAGAGTAGTAGGGATCATTGCATTTGTCAATATTCCTTTGCCTTGCCCAATTCCACTGAAGTTGGTGTTTCAAAATCGCATCCTCACCACTCCCATACCACCAAAACGCTACGGCTACAACTACCTTATTTTCTTCTTCTAATTTCCTTTAACTACCTATGCGTCTTGTTCCTTCCCATTGGTCACTTTTACTCATCTGTGCCCATCTACTGTGATATTTCACCGATGGGAGGTTCTTCACGTCTTCAAGATCCTCACAATATCGGACATAACGGTGATTTCCAAATGCGGCAATGAGGGTTCCGTCCGAGACTCTAGTGCATAACGTGCTATTGGCACTAAATGTAAACATACAAGGGGTCCAAAAGCCGAAAGCTAACAAGTTGTATGATCCGTTCCGTGTTGAGATAATATTATCATCTGACGCAATAATATCAGCACAAACCTAATAATAATAAGCTTCGACCATAGGCACAATAACTACCACAACTGCGGAGGGCATGTGACCGTGCATGTATATTATAATCGTATTTATAAGCAGATAGTATAAATACCAAGAGTGAATTCTGTACAAATGGAAAATATTGAAGAGCAGTATCAGGAAAGGACCCTTCTGTATAAGCACTTGAGCGAATTCGGAAAACAAATTGACTTGACATAAGCAATGGTCTCTACGTCTGCTTCGTCTACGGACGACTATCCAAGAGCCAAGAATGTGCCTTACTACATCCCCCAGCTGGAGGTTCCAGCAGGGACCTACTACAAGGAAAACGACAATGACAAACCCCCTAAGATCTTCCAGCCCTTGAAAATCAGGGGTTTGACTCTACCAAACAGAATTGGGGTCTCTCCAATGTGTCAATATTCCGCGGACGAGAAGTTTCAAGTCACGCCATACCATCTCGTGCACTATGGCCTGATTGCTCTTAGAGGTCCAGGAGTAACAATTATAGAAGCCTCAGCAGTTTCGCCAGAGGGGCCATTGTCTCCTCACGATTTGGGTATCTTCAATGATGCCCAAGCCGAAAAGTTGAAGGAAATCGTGGACTTCGTTCACTCTCAGAAGCAGTTGATTGCTATTCAAATTGCTCATGGTGGAAGGAAAGCCAGCGGTCAGCCATTGTTTGTTCATCTCGAGCAAATAGCCGATAAGAGCATTGGAGGATTCCCAGAGAAGCTAGTTGCACCATCCCCAATTGAGTTTCGTCCAGCTGGTAACTTTCCAAAGCCAAACGAGTTGGATATTGCTGGTATTAAGCGTATTGTCAACGATTTTGGTGATGCTGCCAAGAGAGCAGTTGAAATTAGTGGATTCGATATCATTGACATCCATGCTGCTCATGGGTATTTGATTCACGAATTCTACAGCCCTGTCTCCAACAAGAGAACAGATGAATATGGTGGAAGCTTTGAAAACAGAATCAGGTTCCTCTTGGAAGTAGTAGACAACGTAAGATCGAAGATTCCAGAATCGGTGCCACTCTTCTTAAGAATCTCCGCCAGTGATAACTTATCTGGGAACGATAGTTGGACTATTGAGGATTCGGTCAAATTCGCTAACATTGTGGTTGATCGAGGCATTGATTTAATCGACGTATCCTCTGGCGGAAATAGCTACAAGCAACCATCGAGATCGTCTCTTCAAACAAAGGACAGACCGGTGCATGAGCCATTTGCTAAAGCAATCAAAGAAAGCATTGGCGATAGAGGACTTGTCTCGTGTGTTGCTAATCTCGAGAAGAACCCAGAACAAACCAACCAATTGATAGAAGAGGGATCCTTTGACTTGGCTCTCATGGGTAAAGGATTCTTGAAGAGCCCTGGATTGGTTTGGGAAATTGCTGATAAGTTGAATGTTAGAACCTATCAGGCCCCTCAGTACGATTGGGTTTACCATCCAAAGAGAGAAGGAATTGCGGAATTGATTGAGAGAACAAAGGAGTATGAGGAGAAGTAGAGGTGAGTGTATGTCTCAATTGAAAAGTTTTCGATGTATGCATCAGTTCAGTGCTTAGCAGAAGCCGGATGTTTCAGTTATAATCCATGGAGGTTGTGGTGGCTTTGTTGCAAAGCGTAGCACTCGTATAAGTTAATCCAGTACGTAGATAATTTATATCTAGAGGACACTTTCTGGCATGAATACAAAATGCTATGTAGAGAAATTCCTACGTTCTATGCTGTCCATGATCTCTTCCCTGTTTGTTTTCCTTCTACTGTGAATAGTCACTGAAGGCTTCGGTTCCAGCCCTCTAATGCTTCATGTCTCAGTCCCTTTGAATGATTTCCGGCGACCCTTTCCTCACCACTCGCAATTGCTCCCCATGAACCATAAGGTCTCATTAGCACACCTCTCACAACGTCTCTCACATTTCGTTAACAACATCTCTCCACCACTCTTCTACACTACCTCCCCAAAAATCTCCCCAATGCCTCTCACAGCTCATCCCAAACACACCCCTTCGACAACATCTCACTAGTACCAACTTTCACAACGTTCCTCATAGCATCTCTCACAACATGTCTCATAACATCTCTCACAACATTTCTTTAAAGTCTCTTTAAAATCTCTTTAACATCTCCAAGACATTGGCCCTTCTAGAACACCTCATCTCTTTATCACTTACATCAATTGTTACTAAATCTCTTTGCCTTCTAGCTATCAAGCCCACCAACCGTACTACCTTTTCGCAGCCGCCAGAGCTCCTCCTTTGGGCCTGCACCCACCACACCCTCATCTGCAACCCAAATGTTTGCCCATTTAGAGAGCCTTCCTATTAGCACTCCCAAACCGAGAGAGAGCAACACCAGAAGAACACTCTATACTCCCAGTGATTCCACTTTCAACACCCCAAATCACGCCCATACCACTCACCAAACCCACGCCATTCCGCCAATACTCTCAAATCCAGGAAAATCCCACTGCTTCCTCCTCCACCACCCAATAACCACCTCCCTACCTCTCCCACCTTCTCAATCAACACATCCATGCCGCACTACATTCATCCCGATGAGCGCCTTTTTTTCACCACATAATTTTTTTCGAGTCGGCAGCACAAAAAAATATATATGGATCGGTTCCACAGTAGAAAGCAGTGAGTTGTAGCCCAGATAACAAGAGCCAGACGCAGCAGTTCAGGTCATAGCCACTTCCAGGGAACCATTACAGCGAGGTGTCCGAGAAAAGTACAAAAAACGGCGTTTTTAGCCCTCTGGTAGTTGTTTTCACGGGATTGTTAGTAATCTCCTAGACCGCTCGTATTAGCAGAGGTAGCGGGAAGAAGTCGATAAACAGGCACCGAAAGCACAGTAAACGGGCCCAAATAGCATCAACGAACCCCAGTAGCATTCACGTCGCCGTCAGAGTCACTTTCGGCGTTTTAACCCGGGTTTTTTCACTCTTTTACCCACCCTATAATCACATATTTCACCTATTCTGATGTCTTGGACGGCTGACCCCCAAGCGTTGGAACAGCTTCGACACATCTTCCGTGGAACGCTTTCGTCCAACAACAAGGAGCGGACGTTGGCCAACGACGCGTTGGCTCAGGCCAAGTTGCAGCCCGAGATCGAGAACTACTTGTTTGATCTTTTGGTGGTGGATAACACCGCCAAATCTGACATCAGAGCAGCAGCCGGTATCAACTTGAAGAACAGCATATTGAAGCGTACCACGACGAAGACTCCACCTAATAGACAGTATTTGCTCGAGAACATACTCAAGGGGTTAATCTCGGGAGATAATATGGTGAGAAACATCACTGGAAATGTGATAACATCACTCTTTTCCATCTACGGATTGGAAGGATGGCCACAAGCATTGCCTCAGTTGGTTGAATTGGCCAACCAGATCTCTCCAGACGGCTCGACCACTTCGCAAGAAGCTGCTATGGGTGCTTTGAGCAAGATCTGTGAAGATTCGTACCTGAATTTGGATGTAGAATACAAGGGAGAAAGGCCGCTCAATTTCATGATCTCCAACTTCTTGAAGTTGATGGGACATCCTTCCAGCGGAAAGATCAGAGCTTCGGCCATTCTCTGTATTATACAATTCATTCCATTGAAGACCCAGTCATTCCTTATTCATCTTGACGAGTTTTTAGCCAAGCTCTTCGAGTTAGCTGGCGATGCTGACAACGAGGTCAGAAAGAACATCTGTTCTTCATTTGCCCTTATCTTGGAGACTAGACCAGACAAGTTGATGCCTCATTTGGATGGTGTTATCAACTACTGTTTGCATTTGATGCAAGACTCAAACGAAGAGGTTGCCTTAGAAGCCTGTGAGTTCTTGTTGGCTCTTTCCACTGCACCAGAAACCGAAAACGATAAGGAATTGTTCAAGCCCAAGTTGAAATTGATACTACCAACGCTTTTATCAAAGATGGTTTACTCAGAGGAGGATATCTTCGTCATGGAATTGACCGACTCGAAGGACAACGCCGACATTGCTGATAAAGACGAAGATATCAAGCCCCAGAACGCCAAGTCAAAGGAAGCACATGCTGTCGCAAGTAGCAATAATAATAACAATGGAAATGGCAAGGTAAAGAACTCCGACGACGACTCAGATTCCGAATACGACGATGAAGATGAGGAAGACGAGGATCTGGAGTTGGACCAATGGAGCTTGAGAAAGTGCTCTGCTGCCACCTTGGATATCTTGTCTCTCAACTTGCCAGGAGAAGTATTGGAAGTAACCTTGCCTATTTTGCAAGAGAAGATCGTTTCACATGAATGGCCCGTTCGTGAAGCTACCATCCTCGCTTTCGGAGCAATCAGTAAGAGTTGTTTGGAATTAGCTAGAGATAAATTACCCACCTTGGTGCCATTTTTGGTTGAAAGATTGCAAGACAGCGAGCCAAGAGTTAGACAGATCACCTGTTGGACCTTATCTAGGTATGCTGCTTGGATAGCTGAAGAGGCACACGAAGGCGGAGTATACGCAAACTATTACCAGCCAACATTCCAATCGATTGTCACCTGCTCGTTGGACCAAAAGAAGGTAGTACAGGAGGCTGCTTGTTCTGCCTTATCCTCATTTATAGAAGAGTCCGATTCCAGTTTAATAGAGTACTATTTGGGACCATTGTTGGACCACTTCGCCAAGTGCTTCCAAACTTACCAACGTAAGAACTTGATCATCTTGTATGATTGTGTCCAGACGTTTGTGGAGAAAATGGGATACGACAACTTAGCATCCAAACCAGAGTATATCAACACTTTGTTACCTCCATTGTTACTGAAGTGGCAGATTTTAGATGACAACGACACCGGATTGTGGCCTTTGTTAGAGTGTATGGCTTCTATCGCTGCTACCTTAGGTGAGTTGTTTGCTCCTTACGCTGTTCCAGTATACGAAAGAGCCATTAAGATCTTGTCAAACTGTATCGCATTGGACTTGCAAACCCAAACTGATCCATCGATTGAAGTGCCAGAAAAGGACTTTATAGTCACTTCGTTGGACTTGATTGACGGATTGATCCAAGGTTTTGGCCATCATTCCGTGGAGTTGATCCAGCAGCACAACACTAACTTGATGGAGTTGGTAATGTTGTCATTTGAAGACCACTCTTCCGATGTGAGACAGTCTTCTTATGCATTGCTTGGTGATTTGGCCATCTTCACTTTAGATCCAATCGTCAAGCCATATCTCCAGTCTATTTTAATCAGCATCGGTAATGAAATCAATAACAGATCTTACTCGACTTTCCCAGTATACAACAATGCCATCTGGGCATTGGGCGAAATCGCAATGAGATTGTCCTATGAAGAAATCAAACCATACTTGAGCAACTTGGTTGACTTATTGATTCCAGTATTGAACGGTGCCGACATACAACCAACCGTGCTAGAGAACGCAGCCATTTGCTTGGGTAGAATGGGTTTGAATGGTGGCGCCGAAGTTCTCTCTCCTAGATTACCAGAGATTTTTGTCCAGTGGTGTGCCCAAATGTTGTATTTGGTGGATAACAGTGAAAAGGAAACAGGTTTCCAGGGAATGTTAAACATTATACACGGAAACCCCGACCAGGGTTTGGGAGGTTTATCCAACCAACAGGGCAAGAAGAACTTAGCCATCTTTGTGGTCTGCATTGGTAACTATTTGGAGCCACCAGAGCACTTACAACACCTGTTCGCTCAATTCTTGAATACCTACAAAACCCTCTTAGGACCAGAAGTGTGGGAGCATCAGATCTTGACACATGTAGATAGTGACACGAGAGTTCACCTTTCTCAAGTATATGGTGCTTGAATATAGATCACTTAGATCTTTTGCATATTTTTATCTATTAAATCTCATTGCATTGCTACATAATAGTATTTATCTAGATGGAGTCCGTTTATTAATGTACAATAATACATAGAATGGAGAAGAAGGTTTCATAAGCAGGTCGTAGGATAGTGAAATTCATGAATTCGTTGCAAGGTGTTGGATTTCTAATATGGAGCAATACTCTGTGATCAGGCACGGAGAGAAGAATTTCTTCTCTCAATTGGATCTTCATTGTAGTCGGTGTATAGCACCTCGTTGACCAAGGTTATGGGAAGATCCCATACTCCACTAGGGGCTTTGTGAATGTATTCTACAGAGCTTGCTATTCTGTCTTCTTCGGTCTGGCTATTCGATCCTGGAAACGTTGAATACTCGTCAACAAAGTTTCGGACATCGTCCAATGGCAAAGTAAGCACCTCTGTGTTATATAAAGCAATACCTAGGTAGGTGAACAACATGAGCATCAAGAAATAGCTCGGTATAGCCAAAGACCAGTATTTATCGGGGTAGTAATATATAGAGAGATAATCATTTAAAAACAGCTCTGGGAGAACTGCCCAAGCGATATAACACCCAAGGGTTATAGCACTAAGCACGTAGACAAAGAAGCCCTTATATTCAGCATACAGCGTGACATTTGTAGAGACTGTGACATCAGACTCTCTTGCTAGGGTGTCTTCTTCCAGAGATTGCTGAGTCCCAGAACCTCTCACCGGAGACGCCGATTTCGACGGTGAAAACGACGGAAAGATGTTCAAATGAAGCGACGACATTACTATGTGTTTCTCCTAGAGCAATACCCACCAGGACTACTACAACGGGCGAATAACTTCAAAGAAACACTGTTATCAAGTCATAAAACACTGTTAGAAAATCATGAATTTTTCACTTTTTGGCGTTTCTGATAGTGCGCACAAAGCCAAAAGATGGACTTGAAGAAAGTAAGGAGGGTTAGTACATGGAGTATTTTTATAGGGAAAGATAAGGATCTGAACCGATGGTTACAATGGGAGAGGGTAGAAGTTGTGAAATATCAAAAGAAAATTGGAAAAAGTGAAAATTGAGTGAAATGAGTGAATGGATATGGTGCTAAGAAGAGAGATGGAAGAGGTGATTTTTGGTGTGAGCAACAGATTTATCTCGAGGAAAGTGATAACTAACTAGTGATTTATTAGTGAAAGTATATGTATGGACAGATAAGTGGAAGACAAAATTTTGAATGGATGAGTTGGCTTATTTAAAGTAGGAATTTTTCATATTTTTGAATTCATTTTGTCAAATATATTAATTAGTGTAATTTTGTAACTTAGTGATTATTATAATTTAATTGCTAATTTAAAGTGATAGACAAATACGTTGATAATACGTCAATATGAAGACAGTGGATATTTTTAATTCATCTAGTGAATAATAAACTATTATTATACTAATCAGGAAAGCGTGTTTACTCTAGTTGCCAATATTAGATTAAATGGAAGGATTTGGTGGAATTTTTCAAATCATGCACTTAATAGGAATACTTGACAATTCTCTTCATATAACCTCATATAACCTATAATAATAATAGTGAAGAAATGTTGATTGTATTGGAATTTACCATATTGGAAGCTGCCCTCCCTTTATTATACACTCAAACCATCCATTAATACAATTCACGACCATATAATACTCTGTATATTTATATTTATATTATATTTATGTGGTGATCTCCGCTTCTGAAGAAATTCCCATATACTAACTGTACAATGCCATGTCCATCGAGGAACATATTAATTAATGGCAGCATATTCTTTTAAACCAATTGCTTTCTGGAGCCCTTGAAGAAGAACTGGACAATGGTGATCTGCAAGAAGGCCATTCCAACCATCAACAAAACCTCGAAAATCGAGAAGTAGTAGATTCTGCTTTCAGTGGACTTGACGGTGGCTTGGTTTCTGTTGTTTCTGGTCTTGTAGTATTGCAATGTTCTCAACAAGCCGTCCAATTGGGTGTCAATGGCGTCGACGGTAGATTGCATGCTCTCTACATGGGCCATAGGCTTGGTGTTTGGCTGCTTAGGCATGGAGGCCTTGACACCGTTGGCGGTGTCATCCTTCTCGAACTTGATCTCGAAGTCAATGATCTTGTCGGCGAAAGTGGACATTCCGTTGGAGAAGCAGAACTCGTACTCACCAGGGTAGTCGGCGGTGAACACAAAGTCTCCTTGTCTTTGCTTTTCTTCGGTGACAATGACGTCGCCTCTTGGGTTCTTGATGGTGTAGTCGACGTCGAACGACCCTCCGTCCTGGACGGCGAAGTAGTACCCGATTGAGGTCATTGGTTTCTCGGTGAACACATAGTAGCACTGTCTGTCCTTAGCGCCCAATATGAACGTGATGGCCGAGGCGGAGATGAGCTGGGACAACGCCAAAAGCGAGAATATGTACGAGAAGTGCATTCTGGATAACCTGAGCTTGTTTCGGTCGAGAGACTATGGGAATCCTATGTGCTATACCCAGAACTGTCTCCTCTTTATTGTGCTTTAAATAGAAAATTCGATGTTTTCGGATCAACAAAATGAAAAAAAGACGTGTCGTTTGGTCGGGTCGTGCGCGGGCGAGGCGTAGGAAGAAGTGGAGAGAGAGAGGAGGGAGAGGAAGGGACTGTGGTGAGTAGGTCGTTTGCAGAGGGCGGAAAGGATGATTCGTCTGGAGTTTTGGAGGGCTGGGGCGCATGGTTGTTTGGAGGAATTTTTGGCGTTCTCTAGGGATTCTGGTGTTCGAATGGTGGGGATGTGGGTGGTGGTTTGGTGGTGTGGTTGGTGAGGAAGAGAGCGCAAAACGGGTGCAAAAAGACAGGGAGAAAATGTGTGCAAGCGCCGGAATAGCGAGAGAATGGCGAGGGAGAGTAGTGAAGGAGGAAATTAGCGAGAGAGGAAGTTTGCGAGGGAGGATCATTAATGAGAGAGGACCTTAGAGAGACAATTGGTTAGACAGGATATTTAATAAGACAGTCCATGAGAGATGACGTCAATGAGACAGAAAGTCAACAAGAGCGAAAGCCAGCGAAGGAGTTATCCAATAAGACTCTTCATGAGACTATGAACACACCGCTAGCAAGTGCGCGTGGTGGTGCGACGGCCCTCACTACGGCAGAATATACGCGTTTTCTTCCCTGTCAGAATGAAAAGTCTCGCTACAAAAGCGAAATGATCGTGGTGACAAAATTTTGCAACCCACATTTAGCGACGATTGTGGAACCGTACCGACAGAAATAGCGACAGAAATAGCGTACCAACAGCAATGACAGTTCCTAATCATGCTTCTAGAATAACCTTATCCCTTTTATAATTTGTGGATTATTTAGATGTTATCCACATGGACTTGACTACACATCCCCCTACAGTCCCGTCTCCATTACTATGTATATTTCATGACGTTTGCTATTTACAATACATTTAGATGTAGACCATACGACCCTCGGCGTCGAAGGCTATGGCTCTATCCTTCTTGGTGTCTCTTCTGGAAGCACCATAACGATGTCCCACAACACCAGCCTTCGAGCTGGTGAACTTGAATGCAGTTCTCTCTCCCTCCCTCTGCTTTCCAACAACTACCTTATTCATCTTAACCTTGGCCTCGTCTCCAGACTCTTGCACCTCGGTCAACTTACTCAAGGTGTCACTGGCAACAGGAAGCTCCAATAAGTGCGCAGCATCGATTGGGCCAAAAGGCTCCGACTCGGCAATCGTCAAGAAACGCTGAGTCAAAGTCTTGTGAGGAGTAGGAATCTCCGTCAAATTGTCAGCTCCAAGTGGAGGCTGGTACAATGGAAACATCTTGTACATGACATCGGCGAATTTGGCCAAGTCTTGTTTTACAGTGAGCTAAAAGTATAGTTAGTATGGTAGTCCAATAGAATGAAATCTATTCCATAGTGAATCTTCATTGGTGAAGTAGCTTTGGGAGTTCAGGGCTGTAGTTTGTAACCTTGTGTTTGTGTCTTAAAGACTAATCATAAATAAGCAATCTCATCATTTTCAACGCTACTTCACAGCAATGGGTTCTATCATTTTTTTCGAGTAATTATACATACGGATTCATCTGAAGTGGAGTTCCAGTCCTGTTCGATCTTTTGTAACTTGAGAATAGCTTCTATTCTTTCGATCTTCACACCGTATTTGTGGGCCGCTTCCTGAACGTGCAAGCCGTTTTCGTTGACATCCTCGCAGATCTTGGCTTTGAGTTCATAGGGAATGATGTGTGCGGTCTTACAGTAGATATTCTGAGGAAATGGATGCAATGTAGCATCTCTTCTTTGAGCTTCGGCTCCGAAAGCGACGCTTCCAAACGAGTTCTTACCGTCTACGACGGATTTTCCATCGGGAACAATATAGTTTGGTCTGTGGTTTTGAGGAGGGTAGTAGTACTTGTTCCTGTAGTACTCTCCCGTTATGCTTTTTGGCCCCAACCACTTCTTAATGGCTCTTTGGAACGACGAAGAATGGTCTTTCTTGGGGTGTGACTTTGGGGGGATTTCCCTGGTGTACGATGGGTATGCAAGTTGTCTTCTGTACCGAACTTGTTGTATGGTTATCCCCAACCGATGTATATTGGAGTGGTTGGTTCTGGGACCTATCATGTTGCCGAATTGCTGTGTTTGACTCAGAAACAACAACCATAAATGTCATATGTAAAGGTGAAAAATCGTCCATTTGAAAATGGAAATTTTTTCAGGAGAGATGTCGCTGTGAATGTCTTGGTGATGTAAGATGTCGCTATGATTGGGAGAGGTTTGTGTTAGGGCTGAAGAGAGTGATGATTAGAGTAATATGGTTAGTGGAAAGAAAGCGCTTATGGAAAGTGTGGATTGAGTTGTAATCGGTAATGGGACTTGTGCGTACGTATGCTCTAAATATTATGTTTTTATTGGTAGAGTATTGATGTTGGTGTTGTACATCTACATCTCTATGGTAATTACGGTACGATACGTACAGTACCTAACAGTACAGTTCTTAACTAAGAGAAAGTACACCGAGACTAGGAAAGATGTGAGACAACGGTTTTCATAGAAGAGCGCTACAGTCGTGATGACCCTCTGCAATGAATCCACCTTCTGAATACAACCTTTCCATCTCCGTCCGCTAGAAATTTCTACTAACAACTGGCTGAAAAATCCATTTCGCCAAAATCACTAGTATGTATATCACGTGACCAGACACATACTCATAAAATAGTACCCATATAGAAACGCAAAAATAACTTACTTCCAACTAGAAGTGCCAGCTGAAACTCAACTAAGGCCCTATCCTTTTGTCACTTTACATCCATTGAACTCACTTAAACTGAGTCATGGAATGCAGCTTTCCAACAGAGAATGCTCTTGTGTCTCCTTTCTCATAGTCATCCTGCACATACTACCATCCATTCGCGTTAGGCATCACAGCAAGTCGTGCTAGCGAAGGTTCATCGAAGACAGGTTTGAAGCACATGTTGAAAAAGCTGTCAAGTTTTTGCAGCTTTATTTATCCGGCTCTTGACGACAGCTCCGTCCACGGAACTGAAAAAGATGAAGGCAAAGATGACATTTATGGTTGCTTTATGTGCTGCAGGGAGACGGTACCTTCCAATTCGGTCGCCACTTCGGTACGACCAAGCCTTGTTGACAGTTTATTACGAAGTAAATCGCGAAAATTTTAGTAGATTTCTGGGGCATGTCACACGTTTCAGATCTTAATTGTTGAACCTTCGTAAAATCTTTCACCTGTGGGGCTGACCAGAATGATATAAATAGAAGCCGGTTCCGTGGAATATTCAAAATTACTGTAGTATTTGTACTTAGTGAATATTTCCAGTTTTTTGGCTATTCCATAAACCACATATACTTCAGCATGGTGCCCACTACTTTACTTCCTCTCACTATACTCTGTGCGAGCTCCGTAGCGGCAGCTGGCCTCTTTGCCAGAGACACCACCAGTTCAACTTGTGACTCTCATGACTGCCTTGCTATTGTCCAAATACAACAGAACTGTACCCCTCCAGACAGCGATAACTCATCTTCAGCCGAACCCGCCGTCCTTGCTTGTCTTTGTGCTTTGAGTGACGAGGATTACTGGAACAAGCTCCAGAACTGTAACTGTGAAGGTTCATCAAACGAAACCGCCGAGCAATTAAGGGCGTACTATTGTAGCTCACAATCTGACTCTGATTCAGCGACATCTGGAGACCCATTCGAGTTTGCTGGTTCAGATACATTTGGTGTCATGGGAACCGGAACAGACGCGTTCTCAACAAGGGCTGACTCCACTACCAAGGTTGGAACTGCCACAACAGGTACAGTTACACGAATTGCCGGTGCCGCTACTACCAACACCGCATTGCCCTCGGAAACTCTTTCCAAAAGCACTCCAGAATCAGATATTCTTTCCGAACCATCCAGTTTAGAGTCCTCTTCCTCCGAAAATAGCTCAACATCTGCTGAAATCGAAACCTCAGCCACCGCATCAGAAACTGCATCCTCTTCTAACCAAAGCGAAAGTGAGTCTTCTTCCAGTGCAAGCAAATCTGTTTCGTCTTCTAAAACTGCTGCATCTTCGAATACTACATCGCATTCGTCCACTGAAAATGTAGCAAACACCTTCGCTGTTGGATCGTTAGTCTACATTTTGGCTGTAGCACTTTTATAGTATTTTCAGACGTGACAATATTTGCATAGACATAGAACTCATAAAATATAACAAGTACAACTTGACATGACAATGCCCAAACCTTATCTACACAGTTATTTTTGTATCAAGAGCATTTCGGAAAAATTACGTCTTCTCCGACATCCGGGTCCATAAAATAAATTACAATTAAACTATGCGGTGCCAGAAGAACTTCCAGTTATTGAGGAGGATTGGTATGGCCGTAGTGTACATACATTTGCACGTGCCGTTGATGTAGACATGCTTGGTAATGTAAAATATTTACATCGCTTAGGACACCCGTCAAGGGGCTATTGTTTAATTGAACGCATTCATTTATTATATAAACTGGTACAAATAGAACTCTCAATTGAATCTTCGAAGTAAAATGATAGTGGTAGGATTTGTTAGACCGAAAGACAGACAGTGCATAATTATCATTAAGTGACACCAACTATATCAGACAAGCAATTGAAGGCCAATGGAAGCCGTAATAAATATGATCATTCCTGTGGACACTTTGGAGGAATGGGCCCCACTTTTAAAGCCTTTTTGAGTCACATTTACGGCTCGTGCAAAGCCACAGGTGATGGCATCAAATATTGTTTCATTCATCGGATCACTTTCGAAGTAATTGTTCAGACACATTCCCACAACTGATACGAAGCCTGGTCCAATCTTATTGTCATATGAGTCATTTCCAAGCGAAAACATATTATAACCACAATCTTGTGCCACAAAGGCATTGTACCACCAAGGGTCACTGGAATTTAATGTAATGTGATAGGTCCCACAGTTAAAGGTATTCAATGAGGCATCACTATCGAAATCGTCAAAAGCAGTTGCGACATGATGAACGGAAAAAAGTACATCCATCGTGATAAGTTAGCTATTTGCAATTGCTAAAAATGGTTGTTCTATTAACAGTTGATAGGATGGGAAATGGATAATTTATATAGAAAGCTGCTCGAAGGATGAAATGCAGTTACTGCACACCGTAAAAAATAATTATTTTTTCCTTATCTATCGTAATAACAAAAATATTAACTATAGCCGTGTCGGTTATGTAGCCAGAGTAAGCCTCAAATATACGGACATAGTTGGTTTGGACAAATGCTCTTATTGCCTAATGGGAGCATTCATGGTAAAGAACATGTGCCTAAGGTGTGTTCTCCAACGAATAAGAGCATATTGGAGCAAAACTTTCAACTCTTTTGTTTAGTCATTTTTTCAATTTATACGTTTTAGGTACGGCTCCAAATTTCATTTACAATTTAGAATTTTGTGGCTATATGTTTTCCCCTCTGCGCGATCGGGATACTAGGTACCCTTCTCCGGCCAAGTGGTTTAATCAGCGAACAGGAAAACAGTGCTGGCACTGTTAAGAATTATTGAACTATATAGCCCCACGTTTTCCCTAAAACGGTGGGTGAGGAATCACCACTATACCCGTCATAGAATTCCATGTTTGGAGCTTCAATTTTGCGGTGTTAACAGTAAATATCTGCTTGGCTGAAAGTAGGAATTTTTTGTGGAATGACCTGAGTTCTAAACTTGTAACTTACATGCGGGGACGGTATGACAGAAAATACGTCAGTGTGATAGGCTTAGTTGGCACTACATTTTCCCGAGAGAGAACAGAATGAAGAGCACTTCTATTCGGCGATGTCTGCTAGTTTTAATCTGTGCATTTAGCAACGCATCACGTCCATGCCGACACTAATATAAATACCCCAGAATTTGCGGGCTTGTTTAATTACTTTATCACAATTGGACAGTATAGAAGTGCGTTAACGTACAAAAGCAATTTCACAGTAGTTGCAACCAAGGCTACATTGAAACTCATCTCCAAATTCCTCTAATTTAGCTGTAAAGCAAATAGTTACAATGATACCAGAGGAACATTCATTGTACTCGACGAGCAATTGGACACAGATAGAGGCAGTAATGAATAAAATTAGGCCCGCAGAGACTTTAATTGAAACAACTGCCCCACTCTTCTCTGCATTCACATCAGAGCGGAAAGCGTTAGTAAAACCACAACTTATACCTTGGGCAGTTGGTTCATTCCACAAATCATCCTCATTATAAGTTTTGTTACACAGGCCAGATACCGAGCTGAATTCCGAGCCATCTTTATTACCATAGGAGTTACTTCCATGTCTTCAAGAGCATGATAACGAAATGACAACACCCGTGCCGCAGCTGAAAGTTTGTATTTGCTTGGTAGCGCTGGATCATTAAGGTACGGTGGAGCTTTTTCTTGGGGCCAACTAATAACTCCATTTTTTACCCACTCTGCAAGAGTGAAATGCCGCCAAAACTTACCATGCATAGCCTATACCTTCCTATCCTGCCAATCCCACGAAGTCACCTTTCGTCTCTCCTCTGCCCCTACCACACCTCCTCCACGTCTCCTTCACAATATATCTATATGCACACCATTTCAAAACAGCACGCCTGCACATAGAATAATGTTTACTCTTCCACCAAACAAGTGAATTATCGTGTATTACGAGTCTTCTTCTTGGTTCATAGCAGTGTAGAAGGCATTGAAAGTGGGTATTTTAGTAAGAAAGACTCATAGTACAGCGGAGTGGCCAATTAGTCAGTGATTTGTCAAGTTTCCCCCGTTGGAATTTGTGAAGTATGGAGTTCGATACTATGTTTAACGACAACGCTATATCGAGTAACAGCCAGATCTACGCGTCTGATGAGGTCGAAGTGAAGACAGCTACGGCGACAGTAATAGCTAAGAAAAGAAAGAAGCTTACAGGCAGCGAGGATGATCCGTTCAACGATGCCAAACGATTGCCTCGCTTGAATAGCAACGACGACAAGGTAATGAAACTGAACTTGTTAGATCGAAGACCATTTGTAGCATCACCATTCATAAGGAATCTGAATTTGACGAAAGCGTCTACTACGACCACAAGTTTTTCCAACACCAATACGTTTGTGAATCCATCCAACGTGGTATCCAGCGATGTGGCCGCAAGAGTAGCTAATAGAACCACGATTTTGGAGCAGAATGAACTGGAAAACTCCAGCATGATGGTAATGCATGACATCCTCAAACAAGAAGACACTATAGACGTAGAAAACCTATTGGCAAATGATAGCATATTGGTGCTAAAGGAGAAAAACAATAATGCAGAGAATAATACGACGGATCAACAAGAAAGATCTAATATCAAGGAAGTAATTGAAGTACCTGAGCCCGAGGTATATGAAGAAGATGAGGTCTCGTTAGAAGTACTCGAAGAAATGCATAAGCTTGAAGAATGCTTTCCTATATTATCTACGGACTTCCGACTCATAGATAAGATTGGAGAAGGAACTTTTTCCACCGTCTACAAGGCTGAAGCCCTCAACGGAACTGTTAGATTGGGCTCAGAGGTATGGAAATCTCCTCCGTTGAAGAAGAATAAACACAAGACTGTGGAAACAAAGAGAAAGAACCCCATTGTTGCATTGAAACAGATCTACGTGACATCATCACCTAATAGAATACATAATGAGCTCAATTTGCTCTATATGTTAACAGGTAATTCACATGTGGCGCCATTACTTGATGTCTTGAGATACCAAGACCAAGTTGTTGCCATTTTACCCTTCTATCAGCATGCGGACTTTCGTGACTTTTATAGAGATTTACCGGTCAAAGGCATAAAGAAGTACTTGTGGGAGTTGTTTCAATCGTTGGAATACATACATGACAAGGGCGTCATACATAGGGACTTGAAGCCTACAAACTTCCTCTATGATCCATTCAAAGGAAAAGGTGTTTTAGTTGATTTCGGTTTAGCTGAGCGCGTGAACACTGCCACCTTAGGCAAGCAATCTAACGCATGTCCATGTCTATCCAAAGAGAAGATCATCATTAACAGGACGCATACCAAGAGACTCAACGTCAAAGGAGCTTACCCAAAATCTGACAACAGACCTCCAAGAAGAGCTAATAGAGCAGGTACTAGAGGATTTAGGGCTCCTGAGGTGTTATTCAAATGTACCAACCAAACCTCTAAAATTGATATCTGGTCAGCGGGTATCATAGGGTTCTCTATTCTTGCACGCAAATTCCCAATATTTAACTCACCAGACGATACTGATGCTATTCTTGAATTGGCATTAATATATGGAGTTGAGAAACTTCAGAGATGCGCTGAATTACACGGGTGTGGACTTGAGATCAACATCGACAACTTGACTCAAACCAGTGGTAATTTAATTAAGGTTTTGAGCGACTTCCTTCGTCATGAGAATGAAAATGGCTGTTATCCACCTGATAGTGTTGTAGAAGACACATTAAAGCTATTCAGCGAAGAAGGGGATAAATTTGTGAAACCTCTGTTAGAAGCGACCTCACCAGAAAGAACAGATAGTGGATATGAACAGTTCAAGAAGGATATTGAGGATTATAAAGACCATAAAGCGTTAATCGAGTTGTTCTACGGCTGCTTCAAAATGGATCCTTCCAAGCGGTTATCAGCAAAGGAGATTTTGCAATTACCCTTTTTTCAAGAACTAGCCACTTCCCAGGATGATGACGTGCTACTTTAAGTCAGATATGAACTTGCTAACAACTCGCTCTTCAAATCTAATTTCTGGGCCATATATATAGCTTCACGAGTAGTTCAGCATATCATATAGATATATCAGCATTAAAGGAATAGCTATAACATAACTGGCAAATGGCCGAATCTTTGAAGGAATAAATAAATAAATAAATAATTATTAAATTAGGAAATATATAATCTAGTACATAGAAATGGATATGATATTGGTGCTAATCACTGTTCATCTCTTTTTATTGAGTTATATGCAAAGGTGCCGAAACCGGCGTTGTCGTAATCATCGTAATCATCATCAAAGTCGTCGTCATCGTCAAACAGGTACGTTCTGGACCTTTTTCCAGTGGTACCGTTGCTTTTGACTAACAACTTGTTATGGGGGTCATTAGAAGCGTCCTTCTTATCAGTTTTCTTTGCAGTGGGGCTTTCGGTCTGAATTGCCCGGTTCCATTTCTTATTCAAGTCGTGGATCAACTTGTTCTGTTCAACCAAGGTCTCCATTATGGGCTGGTTGACGTAGGTCTTTTTCCCGTTCGACGAGGTGTTGGCTGTTATAAACTTGGAGTTTATCCCGTCGATAGCAATGGCGTTGTTCAACGCTGTCACTGCCAGATCGGCACCGTTCAAATTATGTAACAACTCGAACTGTAGATCCTTGCTGTAGATAAGCTTTTTCTTCAAATACATGGATTGTTGGATCAAGCTGTTGGATTTCAACTTCTTACTCATGCCCATCTTGGAGCTGCTTGCTGGGCCGTTATCTCCCCCAAGCCCGCTTTCCTTCTGTATAAACTCGGGTCTGGTCAACGACAAAGGCGATGGGTTTGGATCTTGGAGCAAACGCAAGGCCGTATTGATATTTATTGGCGTGACCGAGGAAGTGGGGCTTCTACTGGCGAGAGAATCGTTAGCCAGGGCCGATGGGGGTATTATATTCGAGGGAGAAGACGGAACCGTTAGCGGCTTATTGATGATTGGGGTAAGCTCCTCGAACTTGAACTTGAAGTCCTTCTTGATCTGGGTGAAATGGTCAGAACGACTGCCTCTCTTGAGCCGAGGCTTCAAGATGGCTCGGGTGGCCGTTTCCAAGTCGGAGTCGTCGTCCGAGAGAATGGCACTGTTGTTGGTATTGCTAGAAGCGATGTGGTGTCTGAGCTTATGGGATATGATATACTCGCTAGGAATGGACATCGACGGAGTCTGGGGCTGCTGTGTGATGTTGGTAGCCATGGCAGTAGACTGGCTGCTGAGCGATGCTAGACTGGCAGCACTGTTGTTCCTGGTGGGTCTTATGATGTTCTCGTCGATGGAGACTATGGAGTTTCGGGGACTTTCCAAGCTGACGATAGACATGCTCCGGACGGTGTTGGGTGTGGCCACCACGGTAGCAGTTCCGTTGGCCGAGGTGGAAGTCACTGTGGTTGGTGTGGTGCTTCTGGCGTAGTGAATTCCTTGGTTGGTGTTGGTGGTTGGTATCACGGAGTGGGTTGATGTAATGGAGTTCACGGAAGAAGACCGTTGCTTATGAGGTACGAGTATGGTAGGCTTTAGGATGTGAGGACTGTTGGAACCAGACGGCTCCGAGGAATGGGGACTGTAATGGTGGTCGTTGAAGAAGCCCGAAGAGACCATGGCGAGGGTTGTGCTATAGTTCTGTGATGTGAGATGCGATGGACGATATGGCTGACGTGAAAAGTGGGTGACAGAAGACGATGAAGTGATGGCAGAACTGTGGAACGGTGGCGATGATGTAGGGATCAGTAATGAGATCGTAGGAATATATGAATGACTATAGGTGGAAAATAGCTTTCGCTCTAGCAAGACCTATTTGACGTAATAATACACTGCTAGTTCACCAAGATGAATAATGGTTCGAAACTGAGATTTCTTCTGGTATTCTTCCTTTAACCAACGGGTGCGATGGAGTATCAATAAATGCTAAAGAGCAAAGGAGCAAACACCAACGGTACCTAAGAGCAACGAATAAATAAAATTAATGAGCCTCAGATTAATAAAAAATAGTAGTATCAAATAAAAAGAACAATATCTGATATCGAACTATGAAAAAGGAACAAAGACCAGTCCGAAGTATAAAAAAAACTCTTTAATGTCACGGGTGCTCAGAGTCAGTAAAAACCAGCTCAGTAGATATTCACGATCACAGGATAGAATGTGAATTATCGATAAACCAAGAAGAGAAGGTAATATTAACTCTAAACAACGAACAATGAACGCTCAACATTTATTATAAAAATAGAATTAATTTCAGAGAAACCTCCTGCTACTCAACGCTCTGGTTAGCAAAAATTGCCCTCTCCAGTGTATCTGATGCAATTTTGCTATCCTACGTTTCACGGTGACAGAATTACGACACTAAGGTTTACGATTTGCGCCTCGTTGTAGCTTAGAAGGTCCGGTTTCAGGGACTGATGCAGACACGAGATGAGCAGAGGTGGTGGTGTCAAAGAAACGAGGCAGCAGCGGACTTCTGTAAACGAAAGCAGAGGCTAGAGTAAATAGAGGTCGCTAAGAGTTTCTAACGTGTTCTGTCGAACAGAGGAAATAATGCCAATTAAGGGATTTTCACGCTGGCGAATTAACATATTAGCTGGAACGTAATAACAAGCATTGATAACCCTAATTTTAATATTAATAATGCTGCTACTAACACCGATACTAATAATAACCAATGCCGTTTTTTTACGTTACATTGTTACGTCATCACATCATCGCTCACTATGCAATAGCAACGATTACAATGGCCATCAGGCCAGGGTTCAATTTTCTGGGTTTTTATCTGATGCAGAGGATTCTGTCTATAGAAATCACAGGCCAGGGAATGGCAGCTAAACACGTCCTATATTACCACAACCTCTACTCTCTGACCTCATAAATACCGTGTCCATAATACATAACCAGATGCTCATCGCACCAATTTAAAGCAACTCAAGCCAGCTCCAGTGACCGAACCCCAAACCACCGACGCACGAGCACTACAACTAACACGGAATTACCAAACAGAAGGGGAAAATTTTTCGATGCCTGGAACCAAAGAGGAACAAAGCCGCCGGATTCGGAATGAGGCTGGTGGTGAGCGATGGGGCGATGGTGTGGTGGGGTGGTTGCGAGTAGTGTTATCCAAAAGCTAAAATAAGCATGGGTTTAAGAATTCTTGGAAGTGAAGAATTATGGTGGTTTTCGTGCAATCTATATTTTCACCACGATTGCCATGTTAATCTTTGATCTACTCGGCGGGTTCTGTCTTAGCCAATTTCTATTCTATACCCTTCTTGCCGTGCTGTGCTTCCTCTCGCTATTCCGCTATCCACTTCCAACGTCGCTGTCGCTATCGTAAGCGAGGCGTTTATTTTTCATAGCCCCAATGGATTTAGCGCGGTACGGGCGAGTAGCACTGAGTTGCATAGCTTAGTAAAAGGTGTAGTGTTTTCGTGAAAGGGTTTAGAAGTACATGCTAAACGAGGTTCGCCATGTCAGCACAGATGCTGGAAATTGACAATCACCAGATTATCCTCTCAATTTCTCTTCAACTGTGCTATCATGCTAACGGTCGTCTACTCCTCGTACCGAGACCAAGACATTGTTGCAAAATGGCGACTGCATATCCGGCGAAGTTATAAGGTTAGAGTCACGTGATTATATAGATAGTATCACTTAGTGGGGTTTTTAGGTGACATCGAAGACAATTGGATTGGATACTATGCGATGAATAGCATTGGGAGTTCGCTCAAGGGGTGGTGGGTGGAAAGCCGTCGACAGATCTAGAAAATATGGGTTATTTATGTGCTGATTGTTAACGAATTCGTGTGTTATACTCTATTGGACTGTCTCTTCACTTAGAGCTCGTCCCACACCATATTGCAACTCCAAAGAATTTCATACCTTAGAAACTTCCCATGTTATATCTCGTTCCGTTTTCTACCTGGCTATAATCCTGAGTCGAAAAGTCTCGAATAAATGGATGTTTGCACTCAAAATCTTTCCTTCCGTCACTTTAACTGCAAAAAATATGGTTTGCGAAACTTCTCTTGTTACAAGATCAACAGTGAAGAAATATACCAAATTCATAGAAACAAGCTTAACCTTGACTTCGGTACCGTTTCACAGATTGGTTAATCTTCGCAAGCTAATTCTCCTGATTGCTCTCCCATATTCTACAATTATTTGAGAATTGACTACATTTACGTTTGTGTGGATCCAGTATCTACAATATCTCTAGTTCTATGCATGCGTATATCTGTTTTCGAATATAAATTATAGTGTACAAGGTTCTTTTATGAAAAAACAGCTCTATTCAACAGCGGAGTCAATGAAAAGTAGACTCTTTATTTTACAATCTTCGATCTTCGCTGTCTATTTCTTGGTGAAATACATCTACTGGCCAATAGGACAGTTTCTCAAGTACTCGGCCTTGTTCTTCAACACTCTAACTGACTTGAAGAAAATCTCCTCTGGAGACATGGCTCCGGTCGACTCGACGTTGAAAATGAAGTGGTCTCTCTTTCTTCCAAGCTTGACCTTACCATCAAACTCCTCGTGTCTCAACACCTCTCTGGAAACGGTATCCTTTCTTGAGTCCTTGACGTAGGCCTCGCCGTTAGAGTTGATTTCGATAACTCCGGATGGGAAGCATTGCTGGAATTTCTTAGCAGAGTCACCTCTGATTGGCTGAGTGATGTCAATGGTTGGCATCAATCTGTAGGATGCAGTTGCGACAGGGGAGAACTTAGCATGGTCAGCACCAATACCTAAAACACAGTGGGCTCTCAATGAAATCTCTTGTCCTGGTCTCAATTTGGCAAGCAAAATATCTGGATCAGATGGCACCACTGGGCTATTCTTGAAACTTTCAACCTGGGTTCCTTGTGGCTCGAACTTCAAGTCCTTAGCGTATACATGGGCGTTTCTGTAGAGTTCCTTAGGATCGGTAGAGTTCTTTGGAGCATGAGGATTTTTTGTGCAGACAACATCCAATGACAATACTACAGTGTTGTCCTCGGTGTATCTGTCGTTTTCATCCTGGGATTTGTCAACCCAGTTCAATAAGTCTGGGTCCACCTTCAATGGAATCAAACCTATTCTGTGTGCCAACACCTCATCTTGTATGACAGAAGTGTTCATGAACATGTAGACTGCCTCGGCAGCTACGGATGGCACCTCGGAGATCATGATACGACGGAATGCATTGGCTATAGAGGTATCAATGTGGATCAAATCGAAATTGGCGGTTCTTTCGGTGATATGAGAGATGTTGATTTCAAACGAGTCCTTGAACTTCTCGATGTCCCATGAGTAGTCTCCGTTGGCCTGGTGGCCTGGAAAGTCCGTGGACGAAGTGTTGGTGACACGGTTATACTCGATGCCCACGATGGTATTGTCCGACATCCTGACTGCTTGGCTGGTACCGATTAAAGGCTAGTTAAAGGTTATCGTAACAGTGATTTTTCAGAAGGCATCGACATTTTTTTTCAGTTTGGAGATGGGATGCGTCACGTGTAATGTCATGTGATATGATTAGAAATGGGTTCCAACGAGAAGCGGTGATGGTAGATGTGGACACTAAAGGGTGGTGTATATCTATATGTTTGATGCAAAAGTAATGGTAGGGGAGTTCTTGGAACTAATAGTACTCATGGAGATGGCAAAAATATATTAAAGGGAACCGGATACGGTGTTTACTTCTGATAATAAGAATTAGTGTATAGTTAAGTGTTAAGCTCAAACAAGTAGTCACGTGCTGAATCACGTGCTTAGTTGACTTTCGGTATACGGAGTTACTCTCTATTTAAGATTGAAAATTGTCTCTACTTCAAGATAAGATACTTAGAAGTGGCTTGATAGAAGGCCCTACGTACCAGTGAATCTCTCAAAAATTGACAAAAGGATTCAGTATGAATGTAGAACCCATCAGATACCGTGAATAAGTATCTACAGACCATTTGCTATTGCTATAATTCTTATACTACATCTCCTGTGCTTTATTTTATTTATTTTGATCATTAGTCATTCTGAAGCTACTTTACACTAACACGGAGCACCACGTCTCATACTTCAGCCCTAAGAGTTAGGCCATAGCCCGCTTCTATACTGGATATGCTCCTGGTGGCTGGGTTATTGGTCCTCCCGTAGCAGCAGCAACTCCCAACGGATTAGAGCCAAACTTAAATCTGTCTCGGTACTTCATTACCTTCCTGGCACTCGCTATGAAGTCCACGTTGAGCAAAAATACGTTTCCGTTGTAGCCATCGCCTTCGATGTGTGCTTTATCTATGGTTTCGTCATTAGCAAAGTCCAACTCTTGTCTCTTCAGCTCTAAAATAACAGAATCGTCGATAACACACATAAGACTGTGGAATACCAATTGGACTACAAAAATCAACACATCAAGTGCCAATAATTCCAACGTAGAGTAGGGAAGTCTTTCTCCAATGAACTGGATGAACATACCGCCATGCAAATATCCGTCCGCCGACGGGCTTTTTTTGTAAATACCGAAAATGGCATGTCTTAGGATGCAGAAGATGTTTCCCATGAGTAGACCCATCATGAGATATGCTGTAATCGCCCGTTTGTTCTCATTGCTGAGCATTACTCGGGGGTTCGGTTGGGAGAAAGGATTGGAGATAGAGTACTGGGAAAACGCCCTTAACGCCAATTGTAGCATCGACAAATCTCGAAGGTACACTATTCCCAATAGCACAAACCCAAGCGCTTTCACTGATTGACGTAGGTCTTCTAGAAAGAACTTCTTCCGTTTGTATAGCACAGAGGCATTGTTCGTCACCGTTTCCTCCACTGTGGGATACTTCTGAGTACGGAATAGTTCCGTTTCGAGGTTGAAATTCTGGCTCATTCTGGTTCCTGGGTATATGTCTACCGAATCTGAGCTATCTACGACCACTTTACTTGCTTTGTTGAAGAACAAACAGATGGACAATTCATCTACATATTCGCCTTTATCAAAAAATGTGTATTTCGGAGCTGATAGTAGCATCACGTGATTTTATATAAAAGTGTCAAAACCTTTTTAGTGGAGGAGAGAATACTCGAGTTTAGCAATACCTTTGGCCGTGGCGGCAATGATTCGGTCAATTTGCTGCTTGGTCACGTTGAATGGTGGCGCAATGAGTATATGGTCGCCAGAAAGTCCGTCAATCGTCCCGAATCCAGGATATACTGCTACACCTTCTTCGAAGATTGCTCGTTGCACTAAGTATCCAAAGTGCATGGTAGCGTCAATGTTCTGTTTGGTAGCGCTGTTGATAACAAACTCGATACCCCAGAATAGTCCTCTTCCCCTGATATCTCCTACTACTTTAGAGGCAGAAAGTGCCTCTTTGAGGGATTGCTCAAGGTATTTGCCCATTTCAACAACGTTCTGCAATAATCCATCTCTTCGGACGATTTTCTGGACGGAAAGTCCTGCAGCACTGGATAAGGCAAACGACTGGTAGGTGTGGCCACAGTTAAACGAGTTGGAACCAGCACCTAGAACATCGACAAATTTCTGAGCCAAGAAAACAGCAGATAGGGGAGAAAATCCGCCAGAAAGCGACTTTCCTGCGGTGGTAATATCTGGAACTATCCCCTCTGTCTCCCATGCAAAGAAAGTTCCAGTACGGCCCGAACCACACATGACTTCATCTAGAACTAATAACACTTCGTACTTCTCACAGACTGATTGGATAGCCTTGAAATAACCCTTTGGAGCAGGAACACAAGCAGTGGTAGCTCCCACAATGGTCTCTACAAAGAAACAAGCTACCTTCTCGGGACCAATCTTCAAAATCTCTTCTTCCAACTCGTCTGCTAATCGTTTTACGTAATCCGCCGTTGATTCGTCTACTTTCTTGAACCTATACTCATTTGCAGGGCTCACCTGGTGAAATTTGTCGCTAATAATGCCCTCAAATGGCTCTCTTCTGGCTACATGACCAGATAACGACATTCCGCCCAAACAGTTACCATGATACGACTGTTTACGAGAGATAAAGTGTGTCTTCTCCGTCTTGCCTTGCTCGTAGAAGTATTGCAAAGCCATTTTCATGGCTGCCTCGTTGGCTTCACTTCCAGAGTTGACGAAGTACACCTTGGCAACTTTTCCTTTGTAATTTTCAAGAAGTAGATTAGCTAGCTTCTCCGAAATGGTAGTAGTGTACTCCGCCGTGTGTACATATGTAATTGTCTTTAACTGCTCTGTTACAGCATCAATTACTTCGGAATTTGAATGCCCGACTGAAATCACAGCTGCACCGCCACAACCATCCAAAATCTCAGTTCCATCTTGAAGATAGATATACGATCCAGAGGCACTCTTGGCCACATACGGAGCCACCTTCAACGATCTATGGAGAAGTCCAGACGCCAAAATATCGTCATTTGACCAGATTTCCTCGGACATCGCTACTAACTCACCAATTCTATTCTCTCGGTATTATTTACCAAGAAAGCACTTACTATTCAAAGAAGAAGAAGAATGCCTTATCTTCAATATTCTATTACTCATAGTGATAAAGCAAAGCGTACGAGAAGTTGCGAAATCCTGCACATCGTGTAAATGATAAGCATTTGACAGTTCCGGCTTGGCAGCAGTTGGGGGATAGCTGTTTTGTGCAATGGTGAGTATGGTGACAATATTGCATAGCTGGTGATATTTGTGACAGAGAGCTAGTTCTACGTGATGGGTCATTCTGGGATAGAACTGCGACAACGGTAATCCCCATCACTGTAAACTACCCTTGCTTTATTAATGAACCGCATTTCCTCTTTAGGATACAGATTCCGGATCACATGACCTATCCCACCGGAATTCCCTTGACATATATCAGTTGGTAGCGCCGGTATATACTCTACCATTAATTCTATGTAATAGTCTAAGTCTATGTAAATGTATTACTAGTATAGAACCAGCTTACAATTGATTCCATTATCGTTTACTATATGTATATTAAGAATATTTGTACATGTAAGTGGAAGTAACCCCACACTTACTTTGTGCCTACTTTCTAATCTTGATCGACTGTACTAAATCCCCTCCCATTAATGTAATCTGGTCCAAAAGACCCTCCTTGTTAATGACCACTTCGCCGGAATCGTCCTCTACGGGCTTCACGTCGAGACCCAAGTTAACTCTAAATTTCTTCTTCGACAATGCCGCTGGAACGAAAATTCCAGTTACGATGGTATTGTCCTCGCTTAATCCAGTGAATTTCCTGGTGGAGAATATAATCGAGTTGTGGAACTTGTTATTCAATTCATCCACGTACGCCTGAATCAAGTCGTATTGCGTGGAGATATCATCTGGGAATGCTGTTAAAGGCGTGATCAAGTTTTTGAAAGTATTCGATGGAAGTATACCTGAAGTTGCAGTGATATTAGAAGATTTGACTCTAATGACAAAGTCGTAATCCTTCAATGCTGGGGTGAAAATAAGATCTATGTTGGAATCAGATAATCCTTCAGTCTTGACCAATTGAAGAGCCGCACGGGATAAAGCTGTCAATCTGGAAGCAATCGGCACATCCAATTCATTGGACCACAAGATACCTGATGGGTCATCCTTGGATCCAACAAACAATTGACACTTAATACCAGTAGGATCACTCTTTCTAATCTTCTCAAAGTTTTGCTCGATTACTCTATGAGCCTGGATTGTCAAACGGTCACTTAACTTCATACTTGGCTCATCGTCGTTCACAGCAGTACTCTTCACCAAGTCCAAAACCAAAGAGGTTTCTCTCCAGTTCCAGTTAGCGAGGAAGTGCAAGATTTGTAAGAAACCATTCTCGACAGAGTGTGGAACGGAGTAAGGAGCAGGATCAACAAATGGTTTAAGTGCAAGTAATTCTACTAACTCCTCAGGGAAATGCTGCAATAAGAATTGAGAATCCAACCATAACTTGAACAATCTGACAGTTGGTGAGTAGAATTGGAAATGGTGTGCTAACTGAGAGACAGTTCTAGTGTGTTTCACGGTTCCCAAATATTTCTGGTTGAACTTTAAGTAGACATCTTGTAACAAAGCCTTCTGTTTACCTTCAGCATTTGCCACGGCTCTCAAGTAGAGAACTTCATCTCTTTCTGTTAATACTCTTAATCTGAAACCATAACCTTCTGGAGTCAAAATATTTAAGAGGGTGATATCGTCGTTGAAGGTAATGGAATCATCCTTAGTCAAGTATGATTTGTAGGTAGTTTCGCTATTGAGCAACTCACTAACCTTCAATAAAAATGCAGTTTTGGTCTTCTCCAAAGCACTGATTTCATCTGGCCATCTTGTAGAAGTTTCAAATTGAACAACAGCATCGTTCCAGAAGTCTGGGTTAGAAGCCGCAAATGGAACCGGCTGCAAAAGGGAAGAAAAGCGTAAAGCTGTGGATGCTGGTGATAACGACTTGACGCCCAATGGCAAATCCAAGTTTGCCAAAATCTTGTTCAAGCTCTCCAACGCATTTCTGAGATTTGTGAAACTTACCAAGGTAGTAGAAACTTGACTGGAGGCAGATGGGAGTAATGGTGTAGGTAACTTGTTTGTGAATGTGGTGATTTCGGAAGCCAAGTGCTGGGAGATATCCGAATGCAAATGCAAATCAAGAGCATACTTGATGATAGATAACACGATAGGTTCATCGGTCTGAGCAGTCCAAACGACACAGTGTTGGATAGTACCATCCTTGAATCTTCTCAAGGACGCCTTATTTCCCCAGAAAGATCTGAATTTTAATCCCAACTCTTGTTCGTCGTTGTTTGGGCCCTTGGTGACGAGCTTGTCACACTCGTCAGCATTTAACTGAATACCAATAACGTAGTTGTTGTTCACATTGGTCGGCTTTCTCTTGTTGATAGGGAATATATTACTGGATTTTTCATTTCTGACGTGAACTAACACAGATCTGTCGCCGAGTGCGTTCTTTAATATCTTGTACAACTTGTTCTTCAAGTAGCTTTCATATGTGATGTAGGAAATCTTCTCCAATGGACCGAATGATTCGCTCAACTCGTCTGGAATTGACAAGTTCAAAACCATGTCAAATCTCATTTGATCAAAGTCAGACTTCTGCAACAAGACTGGATCGAATCTGTCCTTAACAACGTCATTCAACAAGGTCAAAGTCTCGTTGGCCTGGTATTGTAATTCTGAGTACGAAGATGGAGTCATCTTCCACAAGACATTCAATTTAGTGTTTTTGTCGAAGATGGTAGGCACATTGAAACCATCTTCTTTGAACTTCGAGTTGACATTCTCACCTATCATACTAGAGAATGAGAGGTATCCGGAGTTCAAGTCATTGGTAGCTAGGTATTTGATCAAACCTTTGAACAATTGGTAAGAAGAATATCCGTGGAATAAAGTTTTGCTTCCATTTAATCCACCTCCGTTTAACAAAGCACTCATCAAGATGGCAAACTCGAAGTGGCCAAAACCACCCTTGTTAATGGCAGAGCCAAAACCTCTCTGTTGCAACCACAATCTTCCTAACTTACAAGCCTCTTTGAAAGATTCTGCCGACTTCTTGGTAGTGTATAAATATTTTAAGTAGTAGTCGTAAGCAGTCATAGATAATATGGAGGCATTATAGAATGGAGTTGGAGGCAATTCCTCGGAATCACTTTGCACCCTGATACAATTCTTGTCTGGAAGCAACTTCTTGGAGTCAAATACTCCAAATGGGAATGCTACAATCAAGTTGATGGTGAACTTAGTCTTGTGGAAAGAAAGATCTTCTGGGTTTTCAGTCTTGATGCTTTCTATTCTTAACACTGGACACAAGACATCGTCGTTCAAGAAATGGTACGAGATCTTAATGGGTAAGTTATTTTTCTTGGATAATGGCATCAAATGTTCTGATAAGTATGTCAAGTAGAAGGCTCTTTTGTACAAGGCTCTGTAGTTCAAGTAGTCCTTTGGTTGGAATAACTCTTTAGGCATGGTCAATGCTATATCTATGGACAGTCCTTGGGACTGGTAAATTCCTGTCTTCAATCCAAAAGATCCTACAAGTGAGACATCCTCAGGAGGTAAGTACGAAAAACTATAGTTAAGTTTAGTTGGCTTAGGATCAGGGAATGGAATAACCACCTTCTTGGAGTTGAAATGATGTTCTGCTTGTTGTAACGTTAAGTTTTCAACTGATGGGACTTTCGATATCAAGTCGTGGAGTCTGTGTAAAACCTTCTCGATCTTGGCCACATGATTCTCCTTTATTCTGACTTCCTTCATCAACTCGTCGATTTGCAATTTGAAGATATTGGACTTGAACAACTCGGCGGTTTCCCTTGCAAGTTGGACTTCTTGTGCTGACAACTGCTTTCTCTGTTTCTTGGTTGGAGGACCGGAATTCTTCGGCTTCTCTTGCTCTTCTTCGTCATCTTCTTCATCATCATCGTCCTCATCTACATCTTCATCGTCGTTGCTTTCGGGGTGCTCGGCAAAGCCATTATTGCCGTTTTTCACGACTGTTTGCTTCGTCTCCACTTCCATCGCATGAGCTGAAAAGTCGACTTCGGCTGGCGACTCGCTTCCTGACTCCCCATGCACCAACTTTCTCTTACCCGCTGTGCCCATTTGCGCTGCGTCGATGTCTTCTCGAGTGCTGAGAGAGGGTATCCACGGCTTTTCTGTGTATGTAGGCGTGACTCCGTGACACTAGACCTGACCGTTGATGAATCCACCTTTCTTCATTCATAGTTTTCTGAAGATTCTCTTTTTGGTCTTCGCATTGAACTTTTTTTTAATGGAGGCGCATGTGCAGGAACATGCGACGAGAAAGATCGGGCAAACTGGTAGGCGGACGCCCTGTTATTAGCGTGTGTAGGAGAGTTAAAGTGGGTGAGTTAGTTTAGTTTGTATGTACTAGTAGTTGTATGTAGATTTGTATGTAGATTTGTAGTTATATATTATGTTAGATTCTATGTATGTAAGTGTTTGTATGTATGGTAGTATTTGTATTTAGTATGTAGATTTGTAGATTTGTAGTTATATATGTATGTTAGATTCTATGTGTGTAAGTGTTCCTATATATGTTAGTTTGTATGTATGTGAGTATTTCTAGTATGTGAGTATTTCTAGTATGTGAGTATTTCTAGTATGTGAGTATTTCTAGTATGTGAGTATTTCTAGTATCTGTGTATCTGTATGCATATATGTATGTATGTAACTCTATACCTAAGTGGATTTGTATCTATGTATCTATGTAGATGTATTTATATGTTTTTAAGGTATTTATGTGTTTATGCAATGCACTTCTAAGTATTTATGCATTTATATAGGAGTATTTATATGCTCTTTATGTGTATTCATACCTATTCACATAGGTGTATTTATATGTATGTGCAGTAGCTAAGAACATTTGCACCCAGTTATTTACACCTATGATATATGTACATTTATATGATAATATGGTAAATAAAAGTGACAGTACAACAATGGGAGAAATATTAAAGTCACTTGTTAACCTCGAGAGATGTATAGCAATAAAATATACCGTATTCTATCCTTTTCATTGGTATTACTAGTCCTCCTTGCTAATTGTATAGTCCTGTACAAAAATGGCTGCTTCGACTAGATATCGTGTCCTGCATATCGTTTAGCAGCCAATGGGCTGTAGTGTGATGGTTGCAATTTGTAAGTTGTAGACGGACGTTATCTTTGTATTGAGTCGTTGGCATTACTGGGATCGTGTCTTCTCATCAGCGGTAAACACTCTATCTTCTCAAAAGCGAGGCTTCCGTTTTCCGTTTTCACATTCGTTATTTTACACTTGTGTGATATTCCGTTATATCTTCCGTAATCTATCTATACTTTCAGCGTTTGTATAACTACAACTCTATCTTAAAACATGCTCTTATCAGTGAAAATATAAGCACAAGTAGAGACTATCTTCCCCTGACCTCCCTTTTCACTCTAACACCCTTCCTACCATAACACTTCCCTGCCCTAGACTCTACCTAACTCTATCTATCAATGTGAAAAATTCCCCTCTCGTCACGTGACCGTATAAACGACGGGCCCTTTTTTAGCAGCACTTTCGTTTACTGCTATTCACATGATTTAAAGAATGAATACTTCTTGGACCTTTGTTCTTTTTCTGTAGTAGAGGTTTTGGCTTTGCTATAGTAAACAACAATACCAGGAGAATGTATTACTCCGAGGAAATCGGGCTCCCGAAAACGGATCCCAAACGGTGGAGACTTAGAACGTCTCCTCTAGGACGTGAGACATGGCACTATTTAGACGTTGAAGAGTGTTCTCTGGAACCACAGACCAATTACGTCAAGTATTTGTTGGAGCAGGACGATTTCCCTACACCAGAAGAGGAGGAGATCACCAGACCATTTAAAGCAGCGCAAAAAGGTGCCGATTTCTTGGAGCTTATTCAGGATGAAAGTGGTATCTTTCCTTGTCAATACAAGGGTCCTATGTTCATGACTATAGGGTATATCGTTGCCAATTACTACGCCCAAAACGAGATTCCGTTACCTTATCGCCAAGAAATGATAAGATACATAGTCAATACATCTCATCCTGTGGATGGTGGCTGGGGCTTACATTCTATCGACAAATCTACGTGTTTTGGTACGACTATGAACTATGTTGCTCTTAGACTTTTGGGATTACCCTCAGATCACCCAGTATGTGTGAAAGCAAGAGCTACTTTGCACAGTTTGGGTGGTGCTATCAGCAATCCTCATTGGGGTAAGGCTTGGTTATCGATATTGAATTTGTATGGATGGGAAGGTGTTAATCCAGCCCCTCCCGAATTCTGGACTATACCCTACCAAATACCTATTCATCCAGGAAGATGGTGGGTTCATACAAGGGCTATTTATGCACCATTAGGCTACGCTCAGTCCAATCTTATTAAGTGCAAATTAGACCCTTTATTGAAGGAATTAAGAAACGAGATCTACTTAAATAGACAATTGCCATACGAGTCTATCGACTTCACCAAGCACAGAAACGATGTGTGTGGAGTTGATTTGTACTATCCACATTCTAAGATCTTGGATGTTGCTAACTACTTTTTAAGCAAGTACGAAGCTTCCAGACCAAGCTGGATCTTGAAATGGACAAACAGAAGAGTTTACGAACTCATTCTCAAAGAATATAAAAACACAGAATACTTATGCATAGCACCAGTGAGTTTTGCTTTTAACATGGTGGTCACTAATCACTATGAAGGTCTGGACTCAGATAACTACAAGAAATTACAGGGCCGGATGAACGATGTCTTATTTCACGGCCCACAAGGAATGACGGTCATGGGAACTAATGGTGTCCAGGTATGGGATGCAGCTTTCATGGTTCAATACTTCTTCATGGCTGGTTTGGCAGATATTCCGAAATATCACAGTATGATTCGTATGAGTTACTTGTTCTTGGTTAGATCACAATTCACAGAAGATTGTGTGGAGGGAAGTTTCAGAGATAAGCGTAAGGGAGCTTGGCCATTTAGTACAAAGGAACAGGGATACACGGTTAGTGACTGTACTGCTGAAGCCCTCAAGGCCATCATTATGGTCAGAAACCATCCAGCTTTCAAGGACATCAGAGATGAAATAAAAGACGAAAACTTGTTTGAAGCTATAGAAGTTCTTTTGAGCATTCAGAACGTCGGCAGTTTCGAATTCGGCTCATTTTCTGCCTATGAAGGAATCAGGTCTACTCCCTTATTGGAGCAGTTGAATCCAGCTGAGGTTTTTAACAATATCATGGTTGAATACCCGTACGTTGAGTGTACTGACTCCTCTGTCTTGGGGTTGACATACTTTGCAAAGTACTATCCTGATCATAAACCAGAAGTTATTAACACTGCAATTGAAAGAGCAATCCAGTATATCATAAGCGTGCAAGACCAACATGATGGCTCGTGGTATGGTTGTTGGGGTGTATGCTATACCTATGCTTCCATGTTTGCGTTGGAAGCTTTGAACACTGTTGGCCTTACCTATCAAAATTCTGCCACCGTCAAGAGAGGTTGTGACTTTTTGATTTCAAAGCAATTGCCAGATGGTGGTTGGTCGGAGTCAATGAAAGCGTGTGAAACTCACTCATATGTCAATGGAGAAAAATCGTACGTGGTTCAAACGGCATGGGCAGTGATTGGTTTGATTTTAGGGGAATATCCAGACAAAGAAGCTATCAAAAGAGGTGTTCGCCTCTTGATGGATCGTCAATTACCTACAGGTGAGTGGAAATTCGAGGAGGTTGAAGGTGTTTTCAACCACAGTTGTGCCATTGAATATCCGTCTTACAAGTTCTTGTTCCCTATCAAAGCCTTGGGTTTGTATAAGAACAGATTTGGCGATGATCCGGTTAAATAAATTAGTCTATAGAAAGGGAGAAACATGTCATAATATCACAAAGCCATTTGTAAGTAGAATCAAGAAAAGTTTGGTAATCATTAAATAAAATTTATGAAATTTAGCAGCTAAATCAAAAAATTTAAAGTTAGAATGCTTAAACTCAATACAATAATGAAAACCACTCATTAATGAAGATTCCCAAAAGTCAAAAAACGGAAACGATGTCGCCTAGAGGAAATATACGTGCTACTATAATTGCTATCGAAAACCGTCATTTCTTGGAGAAAAGGAACAAGAGGAGAAGACGAAAAAAAGTCATAGACAGATTGTATGAGTTTCCAGCCGTCATTGTGTTACAATCTCTGGGGCATTTTCTTTTATTTTCCTAATAATTTCAGCGCTTAAACGACATGGGACTGTGAAAAAAAAGCGGGAGCTCACCTTGTTCTCGATTAGGGTGTTTTATGATTGGCATCGTCACCTACTGATGTCTAAATCTATGCCCCCCTTGAAAGCGTTTCCAGAGAGCTCTGACTAAGATGGGAAAATTGCGTGTTCCATCCTGAAACGGAAATTTTGAGACAGGACGAACAACATCATCACAACCCCTCCAATAAGCGGAACAGACAAAATATTTTGGTTTCTCCGAAGCGGCAGACAGACATGTCACATCTACAAAGAAATGATTTTTAGCATTAAAATAGTAATTGTATTAAGAATAAAGTAAAACATTAACTATACAAATTGATGATGTCGTTAAAAAATCAAAAGTAGATAGTACCCCAAAAATAAATAAGTTAGTGAATAAATAAAAAAAAATTAGTGTAGCAAGCATTATTCCCCCATAGATTAATGTTGCCTGGTCAAAGGAATTGGGTAGGCGGTGAAGTAAGAGTTCGTTCTGTTGGCAGTACCGGCAAATGCGTTGTAGAAACCCAAGAAAGCAGTAATGACACCAACAACACCTCCAGCTCTGGTGACACCGACTTTACCGGAAAATGCACCACCAGCTAACAAAATGAATGTAAGCGTAAGGCAACTGAATAAAGCACAGAAGGCAACAGTAGATTTAAGGGTACATAACACAAGAATGAAAGTGAAAACAGCCCAACCCAAAAGGTAAAAACCCAAGGCATTTTCCAACTGGTCGGTCTCGGCGTAGGCCTTCACAATTCCGAAACTATTAATGTTAATGGCAGCATAACTCAACCAGAAAGCACCATAGGAAGTCAAGGCGGTAGCACCGAAAGTGTTACCAACAGCCATTTCCCAGACACCGGCCAAGAATTGAACGCCACCGCCGTAGAATGCGGCTAAAGAGACAACGACGTTCGGAGTGGTTATACCCATAGCTTGGGCATTGAACATAGATAACACAAAGGTAGTTAATGCGAACGCGGACAAACCCAATGGAGATGGGTTAGCAAATTGATGCTTTGGTGGAGGGGCCAAACCTGGGTTTAAAGTACCACCAAAAGCGGCCATCAACTCGTGTCTGTAGTACTTTTGGTTACCAATGACGACGAACTCGTTACCGTCACCAGTGGTCTGGATCTTGGAGACGTTGTGGCCGTGAGCCTCATCGGTGGAGATGGAGAGCACCTTGGAGCCGTTAGAATGAACAGATTCTGAGGACATTATGAATGTGAAACACTATTAATGATACAAATGAGTTGTTATTAGTTAAAGCCTTATTATGGTATGTATAGGTGGCCAAAAGTTGTTCCTTATAGTATATAGTGAAACTCCCTATTCAAAGAAATTTCATAAATTAAGGTTGGCACACAGAAAACAGGAAATGGAACTATTTAAATAGTAACTAACCATGACCCCAGATTTGTCCGAATTGGAAATTTAAGCATTTTTACTGATATAATGGGAAGAATGGTCCGCCATGTTGGTGCATACTATTTGCATTCATGACAATCCAGGTGACGGCGGCTCAAAAAATTTTCCGTCTGCAGCATCGCAGTGTATAAGCAGTCCGTGTTTTGGTTCGTATTGCCAAGCGCACGACGACGACCCCACAGTGAAATTTGCACAGCAGTTTCTTTTTGTCGGAATCGGAGTTCAAAAGTGTGCTGACAAAAGATCTGTAGAGTATACGAACCAGGTTATCCATTGTATATTTTTTCTGGTCGTCAGTTGAATTGTGGGGTTTGCTTGGGAGAGGGAGTTGGAGACTGTGATTGTTCCTCAGTTGTTATTGAGGTTGGTGTGGGTGGTTTAGAGAATTGAGACCATTCGCAATTAACCCGACTGCGCTGGTTTTGGTTACGGCCGAATAATTCCTCACGGTGTGTCTGCGCCGACTTCAGATTTGTGCAAACACAAAACACCATACGAAGCGAGAGAAGACGGTAGAGTTTCAGGTGAAGGTTAGGGTAGTTCCTCAGTGAGCTATGTGCACGTTGATAGGAAATCTCACAGCTCACCCGCTCAGGACCACCACATAAGTGATGAACTCCGAGTCCCGATTATTCTGTGGGGTTGACTAAATCTCGGCTCATACTCACATGTTTGTACGAATGAACGTTTACACACCATTAAACTGAGATCTCGTATTCACCTTTACACTTTGGCCGACGCTTATAGTGGGACTCCGCCAGAAAACGGGTGCCCACTCCACACTTCAAGCAACCAAGGCTATTTGGAACCGTATTATTTTCTGGCCCTGTTCCGCCAAACCTAAAATTTAAAATGATCAGATATTTGAGGCTTGCTGCGAGTAGTGACTGTATTTTTGGGACAATTATTCTTGGAAACCTCGGAGTTTTTCTGTAATTACAGCCAGAGAAACACTAGTTAAATGTTGTGTGGACCGGAACGACTTGGATATTTTCTGACACAAGCGGCTTTTTGAAAGTGAAGTGGGTTTCCCTGTACGTTAGTGGTGTATGTGATTTGCTTTAGTACATACATACATCCACCCCCAAAGCTACAGACGTATCGCAAAATACACACGGAGCTTGTCATCGGTGTAAGCTGTTGGCACGCAAGGTAGCATTCCCTACATTTCAGCATTTTGCTTGGGCTAGAACACAAGACAATTGAAAGTCCCTAGCAACACATTGATAGGCTTGCCTCATAATTATTATCTGGACCCTAGCAACGTATCACCCCATATCTTCCGGGTGGTGGTTGTCGCTTACCATCGCTCCGTCATATTTTTCTTGACCTCCGATGGCGAAGAAATTCCCAACCCCGAGCACAAACGTTCCTCAACAAAAAAGTTGAGCTCCGACACAAAACTTCAGACATTTTCCATCATGCTTCCGATTTCGATAATAAAGTTCGTATTCTTACCAGCGCACATTAAGTTGGGCTTTGCATTGTTGGTTTATAAGCGCGTTGTGAACACTGACGCATGTAGGTAATCCTGGTCTGTGTTTCTGGTCTTTGTTGGCAGCTGGCTTCCGAATCTTGCCCTGGTCTGTACAGTTGAATCTGGTATATAGAAGAAATGTCTGCATTAGTGGGAACGGCCCCGCTCGCGTGCGGCTCACTTGATGCCAAATTATAATGACGTAAACTACAACTTTGGGAGTCGAGCATTTTTTGAGCATAATTTCGGATCACGTGAATTTGCAACCTCAGCTACCATAAACCTTCTACATGTTCGGTCCCCAGCAAGAGGTTCTGTGGTCTAGTTGGTTATGGCATCTGCTTAACACGCAGAACGTCCCCAGTTCGATCCTGGGCAGAATCATCTTTTTTGCCTCTTCCTAGTCTCCCAAAACATCTGTTTTCGACTTAAGCGGTTTTTTCTCCAATTACAACGCCTGGAATTTGAGCTTTTAGAGTGCAAAGCAATTTTTGAAAATCATTGTTTTTATGCACAACCACTGATAATGACATACCGAGAGGATACTAAATGGGGATACGGGCTATGTATGCCTTCATTTGGCTACTCCGGGTACAAGATAGCAAAGAGATTGAGAGAATTGATTAGAGGCTCTCGCCGTATTTTTACCGATTATTGTTCTTATGTATTAATTATATATTGAGCATAGTGCAAATAATAAATATGTTAGACGGTTGCAATTTGGTTGAATTCTCTCTTCAAGTTTTTGAAAGTCTTCTTGCTCTTTCCTAATCTCAGTCTGTGGAATATACTCTTGTATAAGAAAGCGACCTTCTTGAACCACACCTCTTCTCCAACCATCATTACCCCAAGGTTAATCGCAGCCAGAACCACAATTAAAACGTAGAAATTCGAGCCTAAATTAGTTAATTGCATGAAACTTCCAAAGGAAGAATTACCCTCAATCAAGAATAAAGACATAGATAAAAGTGTTGCGGCAACTAAATTGACGATGAAAGGATAGTTCTTTGTCATGGATTCACGGTATGGAGGACCTTGACTGAGGACAACTGCAATCAAGATGTACTGGAAATTGGTGAATAAGAATAATACTGTGTTGTCAGATGATTGGACATGATCGTCATCATCTGGAACCGGTCTAATGTACCATGGTTCTTTCTGTACTCCAAGCCATAATACAATCTGGAATGCTAAAATCACTAGAATATGACAGATCAATGGAATAAGAATCTTTGGAGACACCAAATTTGCTGTGGGTCTCTTCACAATCAACTTGTTGAATGGACCGGACCAAGACATAAAAATGGCCAAGGGCAAAATCAAGAACAAGTCAATATATAAGAATTGGAAATCACCCAAGTTTGTTCCTCTCTTATACAAAATCGTGACTGTGATAAACTGAATCGCAGAATATAAAGACATGTACTTGAAACAAGAGAAGCTGGTCACCAAACTTGATCTTCCCTCCTTGATTACATCAAGTACACACGAAATCTCAAACTTTCTAGATGTAAATGGTGCAGCCACCGAAGCTTCAGCCTCTGATAAAGAAATTCCAACATCAGCAGCTTTCAAAGCACCGCAATCGTTAGCACCATCTCCACAGAATCCAACGGTATAATCAATTTTTTGTAGCTGCTCAACCAATTCGTGCTTTTCATCAGGAGACATTCTTGCAAAAATATCACAGTTCATTAATATATTCTGTACTAACAGAGTATCCTTAACTTCGGTTAACAAATAACGGAATATGTCACCGGTCATAGCTAACTTATAGTTAGAGCCCTGTCGTATGTCAATAGGCTTGATAGTGACTGGATCAAGTTTGTCTCCAGGATTGTTGACGTCTTCCCATGAAATGTAGATATCTTCTCCTTCTCCAGCATATGCTGGCACGTATATTTTGGTCACTTCAGGTGCCACTAACTCACACTCTCTGGCAACACTAATAGCAGTCAAGATATTGTCTCCAGTACACATTACAGTTCTGATCTGAGCTTCATTCAATTGCCTCAATGTGTGCGTTGTGGATGGTTTAAGCTTATTCTCAAAGATAATGAAACCAGTGAAAACCAAATCTCTTTCGATTTCTTCTCGAGAGGCTAACAAGTTTCCGTTTGAGGGCAATTCCTTATAGGCACAAGCGATAACACGATAACCACTATGGGTGTAATGGTGCAAGAGCTCCTCGTAATTAGTAGGTAAACTTTCTGGATCGCAAATGTTCACCATAACTTCAGGAGCTCCTTTAGTGTAAACTAATTCCCTTCCATTCTGCAATTGAGTCAAGACAGACATTCTTCTTAAAGAAGCAATAAACTCAAATTCTTTTAATATAGTGGCTTGCTTATCGCCAAGATACATCACTGGCTTGTTGGTGATTTGGTCTTCCTTATAATTCCACTTGGTGAACTCGAACATTTTAGCGTCCAAAGGATCTCCTAATAACTCATCTTCGATAAGTCTCAAGGAATGACAAGCAGTCATGCCTCCAAGCAAATATTGTCCGTTATCTGAGTCATGCTCAGACTTCGATTGAAGGTCAGATTTTAATCCCTCTACATTGGTGACAATTTCCTCAAAGACGATTTCTTTTCTACCTGTAGCATTGTTAGCAACATGTACACCAAGAACATCCAAACCATCTTCCGTTAAAGTTCCCGTCTTATCAAAGCAAAGAATATCCAACTTTCCTCCAATATTTACTCTGGTTGGAGCAATACAGAAAATCTCAAGTTTCTTCAATCTGTTAATTGCAAAGGTGCTTCCAATGGTCAAGGTAGCTGGCAATGCTGGAGGAACAACAATAGTTATAATATCCAAGGCTCTCAAAATCATAACCCTTTTGCTTAAGCCCAATTGAATGAAGTTATAGGTGGAGTAGGTGAAACCAATAGCAGCAATCATAGTCATGAATCCGATATATTTGAACGAATCCTCGTAGAATTTAAAACCAGTTGGCTTAGGAAACAACATGGATCTAACTAAGGATCCCTTAGTAGTGTTGAAACCTGTCTTAACTGTCATAGCTGTGACTGGCTCGTCGTTAGAAGATTTCATCTTCAATATCTTAGTACCATTATACAAAAAAGACTTCGACAATATTGGATTGGTGAAATTTTCTGGCAAGAATTGCACAGCCTCTTGAGTAGCGGAAACTTTTGAAACGGGTACAGATTCACCAGTCAACATAGACTCATTTAATACACATTCTCCATTCACCAAGAGAGCATCACATGGAACGACCGACAAAGAAGGATCAACTTCAAAGACATCACCCGGTACTAATTCAGTAGAATCAATTTGTTTCCAGAATCCGTTTCTCCAAACTCTGACTTCGCAGGAAAATCTTGAAATTGCCTGCAATCTTCTAATGGTTGACTTTGTTTCCACAAGAGAGTTGATGATGGAAATCATGGAAATCAAGAAAATGCATGATGCGTAATAATAGTAATTATCTGCTAGCCACAAGAAGATCGAGAAAACTTGGAAAACATAGAATGGGTGCAAAACTTCATCGACGAGCAATTGAACTACCGATTTTTCTTCTATTTCTATACTGTTTGCATCAAAAATGTCTAATCTCTGCTCTTGAAGTGACTGAGAGACACCATCCTTAGTGTTCTTGACGTTTAACCAGTGCAAATCGTACCAGTTGGCATTGCTTCTGAAAATATCCTCCACAGGGTTGTAGAAAAACTTGATATATCTATAGGTAAAGGAGTGTAAGAAAGGAATAATTGGGTCTCTTTCCTTGCTAGGTATTTGGATTTCCTCATCTGATTCTTCGTTTGAGTTAACAATGGTTAAAAAGCTTGAGAGACGTTCGTTCAATCTTTGCATTTTAATGTTGACAATTTGTAACTCTCCAAACTCATTTTCTATAACACACCATTCTGCTTTTCCTAGGGCACATCTATTTCCCATCAAATTCACTCTGTACTTCGGGAGCCAACGCAAGACCAAATATCCTAGTCCCAAGGTACAAATACATATCAAGGTATAAATCAATTTTTTCCACCAACAATTGGAATAACCGGCAATACCAATGACTAAATCCTCTTCAGCTAAATAGAATCTCTGGTAATTGAGTTGAGCCGGAAATTCATTAAAGAAGTCCTGGTCCAATTTGTTGGATGTCACACTCTCACCACCCAACAAGTCCGACTTGTTACTCTCATCTGAGTCTCTTCTATTTCTACGCTCAAAATGAGAGTTTAAAGAGCCGTAATCCGTAGCATCCGGGGACTCGTAACGTCTATTAGTTCCAGCCTGGTCGAAGAAAGTCGGGCTTTCTGCATCCAATTGTTGCTGTTGCTGCTGTTGCTCAGCTTCTTCGTCGAACTTGTCAACGGAGTAGTCCCAATTGGTATTGTAGTCAACTGGATCTTCGGGATTCTCTAATGTCGAACCACCTTGAGCTGCTTCAATCTCATCTGCTGAGAAGAACTTGAAATGGGACTTGTCGTACGAACTTTCTGAGATATTGGACCTTACCGATCTTAAGTCCAAGTCGTTCTCGTCTCCAACTAAGAGAGGAGATGTCTCTCTGGAAATGTTGGACTCTTGTCGGCTTCGAAAACGCCCAAAATGATGAGGATAGTGCAACGACGAGATTGACGACGGAATCACTTCCGAGGCCGCACCCGAGTACATCTCATGGGAGTTCTCATCTACAAGAATACTGGAAGATGAGTCCAAAGAGGTGATTGAGTTGTGCCTAGACCGTGATCTTCTTCTGTCAAAGGACGACGAGCGCCTGCTTCTTGACACATGTGCCTGGTTTTTGCCGTGTTGCTGTCCCATTGGTCCACATGTACTTTCCGGTTCTCGTGATACTATAATGTCAATTCAATCGACTGCCAAGTTCTTATCTGGTAGCAATGAAAATTAATCCAAAAATTTTGCAAAGCTGTGCATATTCATATCAGTGCATGTGACTTTAGGCATGTGATCACATGGGTCGATATCTGTAGTGAAATTGTAAGATGTGTTAGGCTTTTGCTGATTAGATATATATTTATGAAGCATATTATGTAATTGAAGGTATGAGGTGACTTCTAGTGGGATGATATATGTTTGAACAATTTTCCTTCTTGGACAACACCATTAGTTACAGCTATTGCGCTACTATCTGTTCTCGTATCTAATCTCTAGGTACATTCATAATTTAGTCATGTGATTAACTCTCACATGACCAACGACATACCGCCTCTACTCGCGTGACCTAGAATTCACTCTTTATTTATCCAGAACTCATAAGCACAAATTGGTGCTGCTTCTTTCTTCTCTCGTAGAAGTATTCAGCTGCAATTTGGGTAATACAGTAGGGCGGTATCTCCAATCCTGTCGATATGGCTATCAAGTTGAAGTTGAGGGTGCCCGGGTCCGGAAACGGCGCCTCACCAGCTAACAACAGTTCAGAGAACCAACAGTCACCATTGCCCAAGCTAAAAATCAAACCTCCGTCGTTGGATAAAACTATCAGCAATAAAAGTACACCTTCAGCGATTCTGAAAAAACACAAATCGGGAACCAAGGAAAAGCACAAGAAACTCAAAATCAGCTTGTCTAACAAGAAGCCAACAATCGAAAGAAACGTTAGCATAGCACAGTCAGCTCCACAGCCTAGTCGTGTAGTTCCTAGAGTTAGAATAAAACCTACTCGTATACCCGGAGATGGTTACGATTCTGAGGCACCAGACCTCGAGGATGACCCTTTAATAGAACAGGGTATAGTGATACGATTTTTGAAAGATCTTAATTTAGATTTTGTTCATAACGCTGTAGATTCTGGAGATTTGACGGGAATTAACGTGAAATGGGTTACTCGTGAGAAGGCAGTAGTAAATGTGAATGGAACACTCTATTCAGCAAGGTTAATAGACTTGCCCACTATCACTGAGATTTATAAAACAGTCGACAAGAAGAATGTCTTCAAGACTTTCGATATTTGCCAGATATTACTAGTACTACATAAAGTCAACCTTGAAAGCTTGAACAAAGAAAGAGATTTTGAAGTTCCCGAAGAGTATCTCTTCAAGCATCCACTCTACAAGTTCTCAAAAAATTCGGAGCTCAAAGAACATAAAGTTGTGTTAAAGGATGGTTTGACAAGTCCTTTCGAAGAAGTACACAGAAGATTCAGAGCAAGAAAAGTAAATCACAGAGTGGTAGAAGATATCGAACAGAGAGTTAATGACTTACTCAAAATGGACGAAGATGCAGAAGAATCTCACTTTGAATTGGTTGACTTGAAGAAAGTTCAACCCAGATACGGAACAATCAGTGGTACGCCATCTTCTGTACCTACGCCTACTCCAATCTCAAGAAATGACATTGCGGAATACTCCCAAGAGCCAGAAGAAGCGCAAGAGCACATGGCCGACATGGACATGGATGTTGATGAGGATATCGAATTGCATTTGGAAGAAGAGTTGCAAAAGGCATTGGATGAAAATGGTGACTTACAGGGTGATTTGATGGAAGATGACCAAGGCGAATTGAATGGTGGTGAAGGAGGAGAGGAAGATGAGGTCGAAGCCGAAGAGGAAGAGGACGAGGAAGATGAGGAAGAAGAAGAAGATGAGGACGAGGAGGATGAAGATGATGACGATGACGAAGACGAAGATTCGAAGGCTGATAAACAACATGTTAAATTATTGGAAGAAGAAATTGATGATTTGGAGAAGGTTGTGGAATACCATAGAAAGAATTTGGCCACAGCTACTAGTAAGATGATGAGAATGAAGTTCCAGAATACGTATACTTCTTTGAAATCATCATTGGACCAGAAAAAGAGGAACTTGGCCAGATTGGTCGACGAGCAAGAACAACTTCAGAAGAAGCTCGACCCTACGAATTTGCCAAAGGATGCACAACGCCCTGTTGAGGGTTCCGATGCTGAGGGTGAAGGAGAGGAAGATGAAGAGGAAGAAGAAGAGAACAACAATGATCCGGATGATCACGATGACGAAGACGATGATAATCTCGACGACATTGACGATCTTTTCTAGTGTATATTATGAAAGGTAGCTTGTTTAGGGCAAGGTATAATGTATTATAAATGAGTATCGAGTTTGTAGAGTAAGTAGACGCGATGTGTATGATGGGCGATGCTATCCAATCAATTTGGAGCTTTTTGTTAGAACGACAGTTTTATCCCAAACAGTTATATCTCCTTCAGCTTGACTTAAAATTCAGAAAATATCAATTTTGCAGCAATATAATGGGTAGTATTCGGCGCTACCAAATAAACCGAGGAACCCTTAACAAATTGTATTCTAGTTGAAGTGTATGGTTAAACCCAATTTCTCGCTCTTCAACCCAGAGTCCAGGTCATATACGTCCTCATTATATTTCGAGTACTATCACCAAATACACAGACCCAATTCCTACTCGATAGCGCCAACTTCATACCCCATGGCAACTAATATTACCATCACCTACCACAATAAATTAGATTTGCTTCCATGCAGTATGCAGCAAGGCACTGAACTCTGCCACTACATACGAATACTAATCAGTACAACACATACCACTAGTATAACAGCTTTATACGCCATATTATTCCAACTTATCGACACCTACCACCTGAATCTTTCCTCCGCATTCACCCTAAATTCACCCCCAAATTCACCTCTTCACGTCAACTCCTCCGTCCTCACTAAGCTATAGTAACTATTACTTCACCTCCGCGGAGTCAAATATCCCTCGCCAACCTGCAAAATCTCGCACTCTCCCCATCATCGCTCCGGCTCGCAAACTGCACTTGTCTCCATCTTACAGAAAAAAAAGACGCCATGGCTTCATCTCTAACGGTTGATGCTGGTGGTTCTTTCTGGTATGTGATAGTCGCTACTGCTCATCTGTACTTGTGCTGGTCCCTTCCGTGGTCCGTACTGCCTTCACGTCACCCCGCCCCCAGAAATCGGTTTTTTGGCCTAGTTTCCATCGCCAAAACCCCTAGAATCCCCTGCTGTAGTCGTTAGCCGCTGCTGCTAAAATTTTCAACAGAACGCTGCAAATCAGTCCCGTTGACACTAGACATCCATAGAGCAACCAAAATGTCTACTAACTCCATCAAATTGATAGCCAGTGATGTCCACCGTGGTCTCGCCGAGCTTGTCGCCAGACGCTTGGGATTGAGATTGACTCCTTCCGAACTTAAAAGAGACTCAACTGGAGAGGTTCAGTTCTCCATCGCCGAGTCCGTCAGAGACGAGGATATCTTCATAATTTGTCAGATCGGCTCCGGTGTGGTCAACGACCGTGTGATAGAGTTGTTGATCATGATCAATGCTTGTAAGACCGCCAGTGCCAGAAGAATCGCTGTGATCTTGCCCAACTTCCCTTACGCTAGACAGGATAGAAAGGATAAGCTGAGAGCTCCGATTACTGCCAAGTTGATGGCCGATATGTTGACAACCGCTGGTTGCAACCACGTCATCACCATGGACTTGCATGCTTCCCAAATCCAGGGTTTCTTTGATGTTCCAGTGGATAACTTGTACGCTGAACCTAGTGTGGTCAGATACATCAAGGAGAAGATCAACTACAAAGATGCCATTATCATTTCTCCAGATGCCGGTGGAGCCAAGAGAGCCGCTGGACTTGCCGACAGACTTGACTTGAACTTTGCCTTGATCCACAAGGAGAGAGCTAGAGCCAACGAAGTGTCGAGAATGGTTCTTGTCGGAGATGTCTCAGACAAGATCTGTGTTATTGTAGATGATATGGCTGATACTTGTGGTACCTTGGCTAAGGCTGCCGAGGTCTTATTGGAAAATGGAGCCAAGGAGGTCATTGCAATTGTCACACATGGTATCTTGTCAGGTAATGCCATCAAAAACATTAACAACTCCAAGTTGACCAAAGTGGTATGTACAAACACCGTACCATTCGAGGAGAAGTTGAAGTTGTGTCCTAAGTTGGACACCATCGATGTTTCTGCTGTCTTAGCAGAGTCGATTAGAAGATTGCACAATGGTGAGAGTATCTCTTACCTTTTCAAGAACGCTCCATTGTAAGGGGATAAGAAGAAGAGCTATGATGTGCTGTGTATATTAAGTAGTGGCTACCATTAAAAGAAGTTGATGCCTTTATTTCACGTATTTATTTATTATTACTTGCAACCGATACTGTAGGCTTAAAATTAAATGAGAGAGGTAGATCTTTGGGCTAATAGAGAGAAGACAGATTACTGTCAAGGGAACCATGTTGAGTGAAATTTGAAAGCACCCTAAAGAGACTACTTGTTGACTTATCCACTTGTCCACTAGTCTACTTGCCTAAAGAACAATTCATGTAAAATTCAAGACATCCACAACCCACGAACTGACATTTTCAATGTAATCATTCATTTTGTATTAAGGATTATGGCCCACGAGTTGCACCCATCGATAAGAATTCGCACAGTTAAGAATTCCACATAGTTAAGGATTCGCATAGTTAAGAATTCACATAGTTAATAAAATGCACTTACTTAGCATACAGCTACTCATGTGGTTCATGTCTCCATTATCGTACAGTGTTTAAGTCTTCAATTCCTTTCGAGAGAAGGCATCTCCCGACCTTCTCCCCGCCATTAGCTTTCATCTATGTACCTCCATAACACTTAGAACCCCAACTCTATGGTCAACCAAAACACACTTCATCCACCCATACTAGATAAACATCCCTGCCGCAGCACTACTCCCATTTCGCAGCTGAACGTCAAACAAATCCATTCGGCTTTAGAAACCTCACTGGAGCTGATGAAGTCTACTGTTCAAGACACCATAAAATTATATATATAAATGTCTAAACAGTATGTAACTACCGTAGAAGTGATACTGTACTAGATTTGACTCGGGTGGGTCACTTTTTGTGCGGTTTCAGCTTGAAAACACCGGAATTGCTAACATTGCTCTCTTTAGTCACACCCAAATCAAAGCCTGTCTCTTTGGTATGTATAATTCAACAAAAGCGTTCAGACAATCAGAATATTTTTCATAAACTAACGTGGTAAGACATGGACGGAACGATCCTTGATACTGAGGATCTCTATACAGAAGCATCCACGGAATTACTTGCGTTATACGGAAAAGGACCTATGACGTGGGACGTCAAACTAAAGTTACAAGGAAGACCAGGTCCAGAAGCCACGGCTATCATGATTAAGGAATATGACTTGCCATTGACTCCAGAAGAGTTTGGTAAAATAGCAATGGGTATTCAAGAACATAAGTGGATTCGTTCACGTTTTCTTCCTGGAGCTTTGGAGTTGTTAGAGTACTTGAACGAGAAAGAAATTCCCATTGCGTTGGGAACCAGTTCCAATACTGTCAATTTAGGCAGAAAGACCAATCATTTAAAGAAAGAATTCGAGTGCTTTAGACACCATATAGTTACTGGAGACGATGTGAGAATTCCCAAGGGCAGAGGAAAGCCACATCCAGATATCTGGTTGACCTGCTTGGAGAGTCTCAATACCGAGAGAAAGGAGAAGGATTTAGACCCGATTTTACCAGAAGAGTGCTTGATTTTCGAGGACGGGATTCCAGGAGTGGTTTCTGGAATAGCCGCCAAAGCGCATGTTGTTTGGATTCCGCATGAGGAAGCATTGAAGGTTCTTGGAGGAGAAGAGCATAAGATCATAGGCACCAATGGAGAGATCATCTCCAGTCTTGAGCATTTTGACAAAGCTAAGTATTTTCTCTAAATCATAGCAGTATCAGTAGAATTCCATCCTCTTCATTAGAGCTATACAACAGCATTTATTCGAAATATCGTAATATAAGATACTCCATCCAGCTTGTCAGATTGCAAAATATGTCAGTGTCGCAAACCTCAACCATCTTCCTCATTTTCGACACTAAACGCGACAAATCGGTCTCAATAAATTTATATAGCCGCTTATGAAATGCATAATATAGAAATGTATACCACTCTCTTTATCACCAGAAACTGCCCGCCAACAATTGAATATTGTACTTCATCATACCCACTCTGGAATATGATAGGAACTGGGTCCTACCAGATTACACTAGAAATCTCAAGCTCTTCCGACTCCTCGTTCGACTCAGACTACCGCTTCTCTCCATTATCCGTTATTAGCATCGACTTCAAAGAACCAACCAATTCTGGCGATAAATCCATGAAAGTTCAGGAACCTTTAGAGCCATTAAAGGCCTCGCTGTTGGGAAACGGGATAATACGACTCTACCGTGAATTTGAAGATGATCTGCCTTCACAGTCGTCACATTCCTCGGCTTTTCCTATACCAACTGATCATGCCGAAACCGTAATACCTGGAGACGACTCTATGGTTGCGATAATAGCTGTACCCACATACTTTACCGCCACAGACCTCTTGGGATTCATAGGTGAAAATTACCTCAAATACGTTTCCCACATCAGAATTCTCAAAAGTGAAAAACCAAACAGGTTCTTGGTTCTTCTTAAATTCAGAGATATAGTGAAGGCAGCCGAGTTCCAGTATGGATACAATGGGAAACCGTTCAATTCCATGGAACCAGAGACCTGCCATGTGATATATGTCAGTTCAGTCAAAGTTGACTACATAGGGAGCGAAGTGACCGAAGCTACCGACTCAATAATTCCTTTCCTTCTTCAGGACCCATTCACATCGCCACCGGCATCTATACCGAATAGCCCGAGCAATAGATCTGAAGGGTTCTCAATGGCTTCCTCGGAAGTGCCCTTAATAGAATTGCCAACTTGTCCTGTTTGCCTAGAACGCATGGATGCCACTGTAACAGGTCTTTTAACCATACCTTGTCAGCATACTTTCCATTGCCAGTGTCTTTCTAAGTGGAAAGATGATACATGTCCTATTTGTAGATATTCCAATAACTTCTCGAATCAGCGTGTGCGGCAATCAGTAAGAAGACTTCTGCAAATCAGATTACCGAGAATATCACATGGGCACTCAATAACATCAGTTCTCCCTTCGCCTTTAGAAGAACAAGAGGATGTAGAACGATGTGTGGATTGCTCAGCCGATGAAAATCTCTGGATCTGCTTAATTTGTGGAAATGTGGGTTGCAGTAGATATGCCCCGGAGCAGCATTCACTCAAGCACTTCATCAACACTGGACACTGCTTCGCTATGGAACTAAATACATCCAGAGTTTGGGATTACGCAGGAGACAACTACGTTCATCGTTTAGTAACTAATGAGTCAGATGGTAAACTCGTAGAGTTGCCAGAAAAGAATGAGTACTCAGGTGCTGGAAAATCAGATACCACGTCTGTGGACAAGGTAGATGAGGTTGGTTTTGAGTATTCACAGCTACTCATAAGTCAGTTAGCATCGCAAAGGGACTATTATGAATCTCTTTTGCAAGAGAAGGAAGCCCCCAAATCACGTAGAGGATCTTCTCTATCGTCTGCAAAGCTGAGCGCTATGGTAGAGCTAGAAGCCAAACTTGAAAACTTGACGGCAAAATTGAATGAAGTAACAGATATTATAATTCCATCGATGAGAGATAAAATAGCACACAAAGATGAAAAACTCAGCAGTTTAGCAAAGGAACTTGATACCACCAACGCCTTGAATGATGCTCTCTCTAAAAAGGTGGAGTACCTCAACAAAACGAACGACGAACTCAGAGAAAATATTACTAATTTGGAACAGGAAAAGACTGGTTTGAGTGAGCAAGTCACCGACTTAATGTTCTTCCTTGACAGTCAGGAAAAATTCAAAAATGCATCCCAGGAAGAGAGAGATGGAACTGTCGTAATCCAGCAAAACCCTACTTCATCCAGCTCCAAAAAGTCAAACAGGAAAAAGAAGTAAGCTCGGTTATCTTTAATAATTCCCTCCTGCCGGGGGTACGGGCATTTTAATTAATAAACGAATTCAATGAATACCTAAATATAACACAATTGCAGCTCTTCTTACCTCTTGCTAAATTTCAATTAATTTCACGGTTGATGTTGCAAATTGTATTGTAATGTATAGGATCAGGAGACATATTGTTTGTACTGCATGTAATATGGGATTTACCGTATGGTCAGTTGCGGTGAATTGCTGCAACTTGCTGCAAAATCCAACTTTATTGGGGTGTGAATCACAGGAATTTCCCAAACAACTGCAAAAGCCATAGAATCTAATGTTGTTTCTGTATCCCGATTAAGTCTATTTAGATGACTACTGAAGACCCTTCTTGTAGTTTCTTATTATATATTTGCCATATTTGAACAGATTTTGAGATAAAATCAAGCAAAATGAATTGTTACGAAGAAAAATACCAGATTCAAATTTAAAATGAAAGATTTCAAAGTGGGAGGACCAGTTGACTTCATGAGCGATCTCGATAAAACTAAGGATAATCATTCCCGAAGCAAAAGAATTCCTTCTTTCTCTGAGTTGTTGCAAGGTGTACCACACAAGAAAACAGGACAACAGGATAGTGGACTGCAACAACATTCTCGTCATACATCGGAAACTGCCCTGACATTTGCAACACCTACCCATACGCCCCAATTATCCATGGCCAACCCCCCCATTCCATTTTTGATACCCAGTCCAGAATCGTTAAGCCCAAATAAACACAGACATTCGTATTTGTACGGAAGACTGTTTAACCACAGTAGAGACGAGAGTTATCCTATACAATTCAAGTTTCCAAATACACAAGACACTGCCAAAACAGAACATCACCTAGAACAGACAAGAAACCAGACAAATTTTGCATCCGGACTTTCCCCTAAAAGTAGAAAAATTAATCCGCTGCATCACAGCTCTCCAATATCCACAAAAGAAGATTTGAGGTCAATGATCGATAGTGGAGCAGATGCCATTCAGTCAATCAAAAAATTCAACAACTTCTTTGAGAAGAAGTACCACAACCTTGTGGCTGGACTCTCTGAGAGCAAGAATACCTCTTTCCAAATCCAGGATTTTGTGGATTCTTTTTCGATAGACGAAATTGAATATCAGTTGAAAATCTATAATACGGTTGCAGGGACATTGGAGATAATAAAAAACAACTCTTCTTCCAGAAGTCTCAATGTGTCGTCAACAAGACTTGCTGAGAAAACGGACACACTGACTCCATTGAGTCCAACCATAGTCAAAGATGCAAGTGATGCAATAACATCAGAACCTACTAAAAAGAAGAGAAAAGCAATCTATAGGAAAAGAGGTCTTGGTTCTGGATCCGGTGGAGAGATTCTACCACTCAAGATACATGCCACTCCACTAGGAGACTCTGGGCACACCGAGAATGTTGGATTCGGTGGTCTCAACGAAGAGCTCAGTTTTAAGCCCGAAGTGAACTGCCTGCATTGCAACTCAAAAGAAACACCGGAGTGGAGAAGAGGTCCAGAGGGGAGCCGAACACTTTGCAATGCTTGTGGGCTCTTTTATTCCAAATTAATCAAGAGACACGGGCTCAGAGAGGCAGATAGAGTGATGCACAAGCGAAAAGAGTCCGGGCATGTCAATGACAGAAGAATCTCGTGAGATAAAACACGGTTACGAGCATGTCACAACCAGACGGATCATTGCAAAATATACTAATAAAATTTAGTGCAGTCTACCAACAACTATGTTTACGATCAGCACAGTAAGTATGACATCCAGAAAGAAAAAACGAATAATATCTATAGCCACGCTTTCAAAAACACAACACAAACACCCATACGTATACCCGTGCAAAACATTTCTCCTACCAAAGATCTGTTCAAACCTAAGACAACACCTACACCTTCAATACATCTACACCACTATCTCTCTCCACACAAAATATAAATGTTCCGTAGTATAGTACTTAATATACATGATACATTAACCGACTTATCATCGCGCACTCCCGATTTAAAAGGTCCCATCTCGTGCACGTGATACATCAATGCGGCTCAATTTTTTTTTCAACCAAAAAAACGATGAGGACTGAAAATCTATGAAAGTACTAAGTTTCAAGAGGTATTGTAATAGGCCAGTTAAGCACTTTGTAACTTCTACACAACGATGGCGGAACCTACTTCGAAGTCAGTAATCAGTAGTAGTGAGGTCGCTTTTCCCAGAGGAGGAGCTACCGCCTTGACCCCTTTGGAGGTCAAGGAGATCTCCAATGAAGCTACCAAAGATGTCTTATTCGAGGCATCCAAGACTACCAAAAGATCTGGCTCCAGCAAGTCAGAACAACCAGTCAAGAAATCAAAGAGAGCCCCAAAGAAGAAGACTACTCAAGAAGAAGGCGAAGAAACCAACAACGTTCAAATCGAGAATTTCAACTTCAAGAATTTGATCCCAGGAACCTTTGTCTTGGGTCAAATCACCAACATCGGAAAGTTGGATATCACCTTGGCCATTGGTGACAACTTGGTTGGTTACATACCTATAACCTCTGTCAGTGAAGAGCTCACCAAGCAAATAGAGAAGTACGAACAAGAGTCTGAAGAGAGCGAAGTTGAAGAAGAACCAGAATTAGCATATCACGATCAAGACAAAGATACCGAAATAAGGACAGCTACATTAAAGACCAAAGAAACCGCAGAATTTCCAGAGTTAAAGTCCTTATTCTCTGTTGGAGAATGGTTGAGAGCAAAGGTAGTTACTCCATCAGACAGCAAGAAAAGAAGAATTCAACTTACTGTTGAACCAGAAACCGTTAACGAACCTTTAGAAGATGAAGACTTGACTGCTGGTAACCTTTTGCAGTGTTCCATAAAGTCTGTTGAGGACCACGGTATCATCTTGAACACCGGTAAGGAAGGATTATCCGGTTTCATTTCCAACAAGGAAATCAAGAACTCCGAAGGCTTGGAGGTTGAAAACTTACATCCCGGCAAGGTTATCTTAGCCAGTATTATATCCAAAGCTAGTACCAGATCCATTACATTGAGACCGGTTCAAGCCAGTTCCAAGAAGAACGCTGTAACTTCCATCTCTTCTGTTGATGCCATTCTTCCAGGTATCTTGGTTGATGCTTTGGTTGCAGATGTTACTAAGAACGGTTTAATCGTTAAGGTTTTCGGTTTAGTCGATGCTACGATCAACTTGGCTCAATTACAAGAATTTGACCTTAAGGCTTTGCAACATAAATATACCATTGGTAACACCATCAAAGCCAGAATCATGGCCGTTCTCGTAAAGGCTGGAAACAAAAAGTTGATCTTATCGCATTTACCTCACATCATTTCTTACAGCACCAACGCCAACACCAACGATGCCTTAGAGGCTTTCCCAATTGGCCACGTTCTTGAAGACACCGAGGTCGTAGGTTCGGATCCTAACTATCTTTTTGTGAAGTTTGGATCTTCCTTGTTCGGTCAAGTACACAACTCTAAAATAGACAAAGAGAAGACTCTTGAGAACGATTACAATATTGGATCCAAACACAAAGCCAGAGTGATAGGATACAACAACGTGGACAACTTACTTGTATTATCTTTAGATTCAAAGGTCGTCGAGTCCCAGTATTTGCATGCTTCAGACATTCCAAACGGTACTGCTTTGAAATCATGTGAGATTCTCAAAGTGTTACCAGATGCTGGAGGAATCATCTTAAAGGTACTCGACGAGTTCGAGGGATTTGTACCAGGAAGTCATATGTCTGATATCAAGTTGGTTTACCCAGAGAGAAAATTCAAGGTTGGAGGCAAGGTCAAGGGTAGACTTTTGAACAAGACCGGTAACAAGTTGGTAGTGACATTAAAGAAGTCTTTGGTCAACGTGGAAGACGATGAAATTTTGGCTTCTTTCGACAAAGCCACCATTGGATTCAAGACTCCAGCTACTGTTGAGAAATTTGTCCACAATGGTGCCATTGTTTCCTTCTTCGGCTCTTTAAGAGCATACTTACCAAAGAATGAGATCTCCGAAACCTTCGTGAGCAATGCTAGCGACTACTTAAAGTTGGGCCAATCTGTAAATGTCAGAATCATGGATATCAAGGAACAAGAGAAGAGGTTACTTGTTACCTTGAGACAATCCACTGAGTTGTCTAGCACACAAAAGTCCACCATTGATGACTTGCAACCAGGTAAGACCATTGTCACCGCCTCTGTCGTTGATAAGACTAAAGATTCGATTATTGTCGAATTGGAAGAAACCAACTTGCGTGGTGTTATTTTCACTGGTCACTTATCCGATGGTAACTACGAGCAGAACAGAGCTCTTGCCAAGAGATTACCTATCAGTGACAAGCTCGAAGTTCTTGTTCTTGAGAAAGACTTGAAGGCTAGAACTGTCATAGTCTCTGCCAAGAAGTCATTAATCGATGCCGCCAAACAGGACTCTATTCCAGCCTACTTCAAGGATATCAAAGTTGATGACAAGATGTTGAGAGGTTTCGTCAAGTCCGTTACTAACAAGGGTTTGTTCGTTTCCTTCGCTGGTAAATTGACAGGTTTGGTTTTAGCAAAGTATGCCACTGACAACGCCAACGAGGACTTGTTGAAGAAGTTCTATAAGTACCAATCACTTGCATGCCGTGTTATCAGTGTTGACGAAGACAACAAGAGATTTTTGTTGTCGTTGAAAGACACCAATGGCTCCAACAGTTTGGACACAGAAGCAGTCGTTAACCCAGTCGACTCCTCCAAGAAGTTGATTGGAGAATACTCTCCTGGTGTTATTACTAAAGCCATTATCAAATCTGTCAAGGGTACTCAATTGAATGTCCAATTGGCTGACAACTTACAAGGTAGAGTTGATATTTCTCAATGTTTCAACTCATGGAACGAAATCAAGGACAAGAAGCAACCATTGTCACAATTCCATAAGGGTGAGGTTATTGATGCAAAGATCATTGGTTTTCACGATGCTAAGAACCACAAGTTCTTGCCAATCACACACCGTAAGTCCAACAAAAACATCATCTTGGAATTATCTCTTCTTGAAAGCGAGATTAAGTCCTCTAAGGATTACCAGCAATTGAGCTTATCCAGCATTACTCCTGACTCCCAATACATTGCTTACGTTAACAATATCGCCAAGGGTTACGTATGGGCTTCATTGAGCCCTAACATTAGAGGTCGTATTTCATTCATGGAGTTGACCGATAATGTCTCTATCTTTGATGACCTTGAAAACAACTTGCCTATTGGATCTGCTATTCAAGCAACCGTCAAAGAAGTTGACAACGAGCACCATACTGTACTCTTGAGTGCCAGAACTAAGGTAGTATCAAGCTTCAAAGATGTCAAGGTTGGCCAGAAATACCCAGCTAGAATCTTGAAGGTCAAGGATACGTACGTTTTGGTTGAGTTAGGTGAGAATGTTGTTGCTTCCGCATTCATAACAGACGCTTTGGATAACTACTCTGACAAATTGGAGAACGTCTTCCATGCTAATGAATTTGCTACTGCAACCATCTTGGAGATCGACTCCGACTCCGAGAAGATCGCCGTGTCATTACGTTCCGACAAGCCAGTCGACAAGGTTATCAACACATTTGCCGACTTAAACCGTGGTGATGTCATCAAGGGTTTCGTCAAGAACGTTGCTAACAATGGTGTCTACGTTTCATTGGGTAGATCTGTCCATGCTTTGGTGAGAGTTGCCGATTTATCTGACTCCTACTTGAAGGACTGGAAGAAGTTCTTCAAGCCTCATCAACAGATCTTGGGTAAGATCTCTGCCTGTAAGGAAGAAGGAAGAGTTTTGTTGACTTTGAAGGAGAGTGAAGTCAGCGGTGAATTGAATGTCTTGAAGAGGTTTGAAGACTTGGAAGTCGGTCAAATCTTTGAAGGGTCTGTCAAGCGTGCTACTGACTTTGGTGTCTTCATCAAGTTAGATGGTACTCTCAATATCACTGGTTTATGTCACCACTCTCAAATTGCTGATAACGACGTCCAGAACGTAACTGCATTATTCGGAGAAGGAGACCGTGTTAAGGTCAAGCTTTTGGCTATTGACCCAGAAAAGAAACAATTGTCTTTGGGTATGAAGGCTTCTTATTTCACTACTGAGACTGATGTCGAAAATGACGACGAAGATGTCGAAATGGACGAAGCCAGTGAAGCAGACTCCGACGAATCAGAAGACGAATCAGAAGAAGACGAAGAAGAAGATGATGAGGATGAAGTCATGGAGGATGCTTTTACTAACTCTGCAAGTGACGATGACAGCGACAGCGAAGAAGAAGAATCCAGTGAAAAGAAGTCCAGCGGATTGTCTGGATTATCTACAAACGGTTTCGACTGGACAGCTTCTATTTTGGACCAAGCTGAAGATGATGACTCTTCCTCTGATGAGGAAGACTTCACTCAAGACAAGAAAAAGAAAAAGAAGAGCCAGGCTGTGGTCGACAAGACTGCTGACTTGAACACTAGAGCTCCGCAATCGGTTGCTGATTTTGAACGTCTTCTTATCGGTAACCCATCTTCTTCCATCTTGTGGATGAACTACATGTCGTTCCAATTACAATTGAGTGAAATCGACAAGGCCCGTGAAATCGGAGAAAGAGCCTTGAAGACCATCAACTACCGTGAAGAACAAGAAAAGATGAACATCTGGATTGCTTTGCTTAACTTGGAAAACTCTTTTGGCTCAGATGAGTCCTTGGAGGAAACTTTCAAGCGTTCTACTCAGTACATGGATTCATTAACTATGCACCAAAAGTTGGTTAGTATCTACTGCATGTCCGAGAAGTTTGAAAAGGCCGAGGAGTTGTACAAGGTCATGTCCAAGAAGTTTGGTAAGTCTGTTTCCGTTTGGGTTCAATACGGATCTTTCTTGTTAGACCGTGAGTTACAAGACGAAACACACGAAGTATTGGCCAGAGCATTACAAATCTTACCAAAGAGAGAACATATCGAAGTTGTCAGAAAGTTTGCTCAGCTCGAATTCAGTAAGGGTGACGCAGAGCAAGCCAGATCCTTATTTGAAGGTTTGGTTGCTGATGCTCCTAAGAGAATCGACTTGTGGAACGTTTACGTTGACCAGGAGATCAAGCAAGACAACAAGAGCAAGGTCGAGGACATTTTCGAAAGAGCTTTGTCTAAGAAGTTGTCCAGAAAGCAAGCTAAGTTCTTCTTCAACAAGTGGCTTGCTTACGAAGAAGAGAAGGGTGATGAACAAATGGCAGCTCGTGTGAAGTCTAGAGCTGCTGAATATGTTCAATCCCAGAACAAAGAAGCATAAATGAAATATCATTTCCATATTACTTTTCATTCTCATTTCACATTCACATTTTCCAATTTTTGTCTTAACACATTATACTTCTGTCCATAGCAAACATTTTTATACTACACTGCATCATTATCATATTATTTAATACAAATTAGAATAGATCACAACATTGTCACATAGGCTAAGGATTTCGGCAGCACTATACATATCTGTAACTATTGAGATAATTTCTGGGCAGTATTCCAAATCCTAATTCTCTAATCACCGAGTGTTCCACCATACCTCTAGTATTATTCTGACATTCTTCAACTTGGCTGAAAGCAAGTAATCTGCTACTTGTCCACCATTCTTCATATTTCGAGAAATTCACGTGACAAAACACACCGCAAAAGTAAAGCTCGGTCCAGAAATGCTGCGAAACAAGCAACGTTACCGAACAAGGCGGCTGTAAAAAGTCACAGCGTCTAAATGGTTGAATAGCCTTCTTTCTACACCAAAGAATAGAGACGGTAGCACGCTTAGGTTCGTAACCAGACTACAACTAGTCAGAAGTAAAGAGAGAGGAAAAATCAGGGAATAAAACCATGAATTGGGGAAACACATATACATCGATAAAGAAAAACATAGGCTTTAATGGTGTTTTGATGGCTATAATCGTTATACTAGAAGTATGGAGAATGAAGGCACCGAGGAGGGAGGATTCATTCTTTCTATCCAATTCCAATGCTTTCAAGAAAATAGTCGAATGCAGCGATAATAAGCTATCCGTGGAATGTTTCTATCAATACAAATACGATCTACAACGGGAATACGCTCACGTAAGATCGACGTCAAAATATATTCTAGAAGGGTTAGTTTGCCGTTTAACCTCGAATTACCGATCGGGACACATACTAACATAGTTTTCAGCTGCTTACGGAATGCAGAAGAAGCTTCGAACGATTTAAAGTTCTTACTTGATGTTCAGAGTTGCTTTCACCAGCTACAATTGTTGGAATCTTCAGCAGAGGATAGGCGCCCGCGGGTATCAGGGACTGTTTTGCTTCTGATGGTCTGTTGTTGTGCCTTGGTTGCTATTTTTGCCATCTTCATATGCAACAACAATCTTGTTTATCGAATAGACAAACCAACGGTTGATTTCAAAACAATTATTGACTTGCAGACAGAATTTCATGATAACATGATGTCTTTATCTAACGGCATTAAATCCGATGTGACAGCCTTACGAACAACGCATGATACGGAGAGAAGAAAATGCAACGACGCCACGGATTCGGTTCTACTACCCCATTTTGAAGGCATAATCAAAGCCATCGGGGACTTACGTGTTGTGATATACGGTGCTCTTGGCTCAACAATCGCGGTGGTACCACCACCTCTTGCGATCAATAGCAATAACGTTTCTACCTACCCTTTGTCATGTGAAAGAATGGAACCAAACCTTGCCAGATCAACTCCTTACAGGTCGCACAAGATCCCTTATTGTCATCCAGACCACGGTAAATTTGCAGCTACGGAAAAGTACGGCTTGAATATTAAGCTCGGGCAACTGGAGTGTTCATCCAAACAGACTGACAGCTTCGATATTACCACTGATGCTGGACGTGCGAAGCTAAAGGAGCACTTCAAGAACCTGTTACAAGGGCCTACAGCCGAGGAAAAGCTCGGCACTCAGACCAAGCGCGTTAATGGAACAGGAGTGAACGGAGAAAATACAGCTCCAAGCGAGCTGCCTACCGAGACTGTGCCTGTTCACGGACAGTGGAAAGCGAAACAAATTAGCGAGGACAAAGCCGGTAAAACCTGCGGTTTGAGGTACCAAGATATTCTAACACAAGAGAACAAACGGTTGAAACGTATCTTCGTGCCAGGCCGAGGGTGGGTAGGGTCTAAGATGTTGGCGCATGAGATGCAAGAGTATGGGAGGAATGGGATCGTAAGAGATGTAACTTTAAGGGAGAAGGGAACATTGGGAGCGTAGATTCTTCACTGGGTTAATTAGAATTCATTATTCGGCATAGCGGGCATGTTCTCTAATTATGCAGCTATCGTCAGATCTACAATTTTACAAATAAGAAGATCGGTAAAGACAATGGGATTTAAGATGGCTCTACGTAGTTTCCTCGGTAACACCTTAAACTAGTTGTCATGTAAGGCTAGATACGAACTCGTTGGGTGAAAGTTTTAGGGAAGAACCCTTCTTCTTCTCTACGCTATTTTTACAGTAATAGTGAAGCATGTGCTTTAGCTCCTCTGGTGCTATTAAACCGTACGACTCTCACAAGGATCACACTCTGTGTGAAACATTATTGTCTGTATAGTCTAATTGTGTCTCTCCACAGAAGATCATTAGTCTCGCAGTATAAATATACATATGCTATGCATGTACATATACATAATTGCATATCATGTGAACATGAATGTATGAGAAAAGAGCCCGACATACGCTGGCTTTCTCCGAAGTCCTTCACTCACAGCACGGATTTATCTCGTATGGGACCTTTCTCCGCTTGACACATAGAGACACATTAGAAGAGGTACATATCCTCGAATTCTCACGACAAGAAGGCTTTATCACACCATGAGTCCAAAAGTGCACTTGAACCCATAAGTGGTATTCCCGTACCATTTGCACCTAAGAACATATTTTTCAGTGGTACATGCCTACATAGTCAGAACCCCACCATTTGCTTGATCCCAACGTTAGTTCCTCACTGTCTCCCGTATAGCTCCCCTCCATTCCCCCACTGTCCCTCATTCCAATAACCCCCCTTGATCCCGCACTGTACCTCATTACTCGCACTTCTCCATGTACAATACACCATCTGCCCAAAACTTCCTACGACTGGCTACACTGTAATATTATCACATACTCGCAAGCCGCTCATCACGCATTACGCACTATCTCACATCACTAATTGCGGACTTACTTCAACTACATCACACACTTATCACACTATCACACTATCACACTATCGTGCCACTGCACATACCATGCACATATCCCAAGCCAACCCACCACCGACATACAACACAAACACACGTACATCGCATACACAGTCCCTCTCCGCCACACACACCTGCCCTCACTAATCGCCCATCTCCAACGCAATTTTTGTTGAATCTTCACATGATTTTTTCGTGTGCGACTTCTTCACATGCGCCTGGTAAAACACCGCCAAATGTCATCTTGTCCAAGCCGGCTCTGTAGATACCACACAGTTGGCAGGTCGGACTACGCATCTCTCCAGCAGGTAGGCCATCAGCGAATTCCATATAAACAATCACAATTCTTCTTCGGTGCGGGTTGTGGAAAACCGGCTACCAGCAAGATAAAGACCAAAATACGCTATTTGTATCCAGAGCCACCTAAGCTGTTGAGTGAATCCTGGCGCTATTGTTTCTTAACCTGAACCCCAATAACACACCAAGAACCAACAAATAGCCTGCTATCGTGTGTCCCCTTACCCATGACTGAACTCATACACGGAAACAAACGTAAATTGTCCGAGGCCGGCTCGCCAGTTCAGAGTCGTTTCTCGTCTCCATCGGCATCTCCATCGCCTCCACCAGCATACGAAAAGTCCTCAGTTAACTTGGAGTCTGCTGTCCCTCACTTCGGAACAAGATCGAACTCGCCCGACCTTAGAATTCACTCAAACAAGAGGAATAACAAGGCTAATGACCAAGATCTAGTATCTGCCGCTGAAGCGTTGACACAATTAACGAGGTCTGCTACTCCTCCTTCACTGTCTCTGGCCAACTCGCCGTTGCCCGAAGATGTCAACATGACTGGTGAATCTGAACAACATCCTTTGATCACAAAGGTGACCCAGCATCCATTAGTCACAAACGCCGTGAAGTACTACGAGAGCTCGAAGAGAAATTATGCTTCGTTCAACTATGCTGCTGAAATAGTAGAGAAGGCAGCTATACCAGTTGTAAAGCATGTGGAAGGTAACTTGAACAGTATGCATCAGGCAAGACAGAAGAAAGCTGCCTCAGGAGCTTCGACGCCACTGTTATCGGCAGTATCCTCTCATTCAACGAACAACGACAATCTGAATAAGAAAAGAAGAAGAGTTTCCAATTCATCTGTTGATCCTAATACCAATGTCACAATAGAAACTAAGAAGAGGATTCAGTTCTGCTTACATATTTTAAGACTAGCAAATGATAACATTACCTCAAAGGTGGTATTTTTGCAACAAAAGGTCCAAGACCGTGAGAAAAGCATACAAGAAGAAAGAGAGAAGTTGCAACAACAGCAACAAGCCGATCCAGCACTCCAGGCAGAGGCAGCCCAGCAGACAAAGACGGAAATTGTTACTACCGTCAAGAAGATTATTCATCTTATATCCAACTTCAGACCCTCATCTTTGAGTACAGAAGGTTTGACTCCTACACCTAGCCATACAGAAGATAATGATTTGAAGAACTCAATCAGAGATATAATATTGACATTACCTAACGCTATACAGCAGATCGGAGTCACTAACAATGTCACTGGTCAACAGGGTAACGATAGGGTTGTCTTGTTCGCCAAAGAGTCGCTCGATATGATATCTAAGTTAACTAAGGTTTTCAATGATCAACTCATAAAAGCTGAATCATGGGTAGGTGGTGAAGAGGATGCGATACAGGAAGATGGAGCTGTGCTTGCAAAGTATGATTCTCTGTCTACACAGTCCTCAAAGGAATCTTCTACTACTTTGAAGGAGGATGCTGCAAACGACTTGTCAATTAGCAAGGAGAAGTACTAAGTATTGGGATATAGGGTCTTGTATAATTAAATTGAATATTATCTGGTATTCTGACTGTAAAAATATGTCTAGTAAGCTTCTCTGAGCCGAAGAAGCAAGGGATCCTTGGGAAATACGCCATATCACCGATGAAGATTAACAATTTTATGCTTCTTTCGATGAAACGCCCTTCTTCTATGCTCCTGATCGTGGAGAAATACCTTAAGCGGTCTGATTTCAGTCCTTATTTCCCAATGGATCTACACCGTTTACTTCATAGGTTAATGTGAGATGAAACTTGCAGCCAGGGGAGACTGACCCCGAAGATTCCAGATCCGCATCCACACCTTCGTTTCCCCATACCGTCGAACTCACCCTTGCTTAAACGAATATTCTCTACAGTTGTTATCGCTGTTCATGGCCTTCTCCACGATTTTGCACCTAACTCGAGCCTAATCGAGAAATGCCCGAGTTCGCGACCACGCATCGCAGCAACTGACTACAATATAGGCACAAAATCGGATATTCTGGCAGGAGCCAACGCACCTACAACATGGTCCCAACCTCCAATCAGTAAACCCCAACTTCCCACATTAGGAAACACCTACCCTTTGCATCCCTGCCAGTTCGTTGCATGATCAACTAAGTGGGTAGTAGTCTGAACTACGGTAGCAAAATCCTGCAGGCAATCATCTTCCCTCGATCATAGTTGCCTATTTAGGATAATTGGGTTCTGTCAGTAATTGCCTAATTAGGAATGGTAATTAAGGGCTATTATAAGCGGAGGTTGATTAGTAGCTGCAAACAGTACTCCACCAGTGATGTACTGAAAATGGTAATTTTGCAAAGGTAACATTGCTCGACAAGGAAATTACACCATGCAACAGTCCGGTTTCAATGGTTTCCAAAATAAATATATAAAGAAACCACTGCCGTCGAAAGACGATTCTCGATAATTTTGGCAAGTTCAACTCGATTACCGTTTCCTCAGTTCTTTGACCTAGCCCCTAACTATTGAATTTGATTAAGTGGAGTCAAAGTATACCCTAGTATCGTATCAACCAACGATGTCTAACCAGTTAGAATTAGGAGCCGACGAGCTTTCCAAAATCCTGACCTCGTGGTCCAACTTGCAAGCTAACAACAAGAAGCACAAGGACAAGTTCACCACAAGATTATATACCAACTTACTCACCTCCAACCCGGAGTTCATTGTTCATTTCGACCATCAAGATCGTTTAAAGCAACATGCCACCTTGTTTGGCGAAGTCTTGAGCTTCGTCGTGTTATACAAGCATGACAGCGAGACTTTGAATGAGTTCATGTACTCGTTTGCTCAGGAGAACCAGGAGTTCACCAACATTGCAGCTCACTACTTGGAACCTATGGGAAATGCCTTGATCAAAACATTAAAGCAATGGTTTGGTAAGGGCGAGTTTGGCAAGTTCGATGCCGAATTGGAAGTTATTTGGATTAAGATTTATGTGTTTATTGCTAACTCGATTTTGCTTTATGCTGAAGATGACCAATCCAGTGAAGCTGGATCCACTTTCAGCAAGGGCGAAGAAGCTTCTTCTGGTTCCGAAGATATCCAGCCTTTGAACATCAAGAAGTCCGTGGAGTCTAAATCTACTCCACCAACTCCACCTCCAGCAACAGAAAAGCCAGTCATCCAACCGGTCGAGTGCTCTACTCCAACGAAATCCTTGTTAAACGACAAAAACTCTATCCAAATCTCTTTGGGTAGTAACGAGAAATACAGAGGCTTCAGAAGAAGTGTGAACACTCCAGCATCTGAACCAATCAAGGTTAAGATTCCGGAATCTCCAAACTTCGAGAAGAAGCCTACTGTTTCCAAACGTTCTAATATCTCCAGCTCCTTGAAGTCTATGTTGGGCTCTCCAGCATCTTCTTCTACTTCGTCATTAACTAGCAGCGGCGCTCCATACGACCCAAGAAAGTCTAGAAGATCTACTACTACTCGTTCTGCCGTTTCCTCCTCTGCCTCATCTATCAACGAAGAATTCTTCGCTGCTCCAGACTCTTTCGAAGAGCCAATCATCACTCCTCGCTCTTCTAGAAGAGGTTCCGTTTCTGAGAAGCCTCTTCCAGCTCTGCCAAAGAGAAAGCAAGAGACACAACCTTCATTAATTAGAAAGTTGGAGCTCAGAACGATCATACCAGACCAAGAGGTTCATGAAGTTGTGCCTGCTACTACATTCGACCCACGCAAGACTAGAGGACATAAGAGATCCGATTCTGTTCTTATTCCATCTCCAGACTCTTCTGAGGTTGATGAGCAAGATGACACCGACATATTCTTCAACAACAACTACAGCAACTCTTTCGCTGAGGAGTTCGGTGAGAACAAGCAGATCGATCTTTCTGCAGCAGAGAACCCAGTTGTTCCAGAAAGATCCTTATCTAGAGGTGGTTTGACTGGTGGTACTTTTGACTACAACAGTTTCGGTCTTAAGGGTTTGGCTCCAATTGTTGAGGCTGATTACGATGATGCCGCTTCCTCTAAATACGGAAGTGAATCTGACACCCACTCTTCTCACTATGGTGACGAGAGCTCCAGATCGATGACAGACGAAGGAAGCTCCTCAAGAGCCTCCAGTTTGTCCTTGCACAACAGTGACTACAAGTCTTCAATCTCATCAGGTTCTGATTCTCCAAACACTTCTCCAAACATGCACAAGTTCCAACAAGGTCACACCCTCAGACCATCTAATGGAAGTGATATCAGTTACATGAAGTCATTATCTGCCGACAACTCTCCAAGAGCCAGCAAGAACTCTATTACTATGAACAAGACTTACAGTTCTTCCTGCTCATCTTTGTTGTTAGGTAAGGATCCTACCCAGTGCACGAAGAGAGCTTCTGTTGGTTTCATGAGAAGTTCTTTCGTATTGAAAAAGGAAATGGAAACCTTACACAGACAAGATGGCTCATTTGCCAAGCCACCAATGATGCCAGCCGCTATGTCTTCCACTCCTTCTCTTGGTAACTTTGGCAGAAGAAGTCCAACAACGATCTCTTTGCCAGACACCGATGAGGACCAATCCGAAGATGACTCCTTCGAGTTGTTCAAGGCCTTATCTCCTGTCTCCATTGACGACAACAAGGCTACTCCAGTTGCAAAGATGGAGGGCTTGGCCTTCAAGTCTATGGTCTTTGAGCCAGCAGAGCAAAAGACCAAGAAGTCATTCAGAAGAAAATTCTCCTCGATGTTCTCCAGCAAGTCTAAGAGCTCCAGCTCCTCGACAAAGGGTTCAATCTCTTCTAGTGTCTCTACTGCTCCAACCAGTATTTCATCATCTTCCATTTACCTCACCTCTCAAGACAATGGACACCTTACCAAGTCCACCTCAAAGTCTAGTGCCACTTCCAGTGCCAGAAAATATAACTACTACAACCAGTCGATGAGCGACTTGGCTTCCATCAACACTGTGGAAACCAGAGGTTCTACCGTATCTGGATTCTCCATTTTCGGAAGAAAGAACTCCAACGAGACAAAATACACTGTCCAACACAGAACCAACACCCCAAGAAGGGGAAACAAGTACCAAGTTAAGGCTGTCCCTTACGATTTGGAATTGTTCAAGTAGTCGCCCATCCTGCTTCATTGTACTATAGTTATTTAATTCTGGCCAAAAAAAGAGATACCCCGGTGGTGTGCCAAAAAGCAATTGGTTGCGAAAATGTTCACCAAGGCTGTTCAAGATAGTAATTCACAAATTTATTTGTACCGTTCCGATTTATTGATGACTTCTGTTTAGGGAATTGGTTGCATAAGGTTTGTGAGAAGATTTAAGGGCTCTTGCAAAGAGTAATCGTGAAATAAGAAAAAGAGTTCAGGGTTCTTTTGGGTTGATGTCACCGATATATTAAACAAAGGATTGTTCGATATTAATGCGAACATCAAGTTACACTATTGCTGTTTAATAACTGCACGATCTCATACAAGCAACTGTCGCTGTACACGATCTAAGTCCTACAAAATCCTTCTCACGAACCAAGCACCCAAATCCATTTTTTTTACTTTTAGTATTTATTCTATTTATTTAACGTCTTTACAGCTCTTCTTGTTATCGATATCGTCATCTTCTGCGTTTTTATAATTATTTAGGATATTCCTTTCCATATGTATAGCATAATTTATATCAATCTCAGTGGACCAATACTATTGTAGCCAGGTTTGCCTATTAGGAAAATTCCTCTACGTCCATTACAAAATGGGGTAAACAGTAAATCTGCTTATAACCAAACACATATCCGTTTTTTAGTATCGTAGAGCAACACATACCATACTACCCATCTGCTAACCCAGATTGTGATCGTCAACGTAACGGTATTGTAGCCATATGTGTATACATTGTATTTTTCTACTCCGATTCTAACGTAAGCTTTAAACTACATTTACAACTGCTACACCATTGTGATTGTATATTATGCACTGTTATCTACGATAGTTTATTCTCAACAGAACCATTATTACAGTCACTGATTCGATTCTACGTACGGTCTTACATTTTTAGCTGTGACAACTGTCATCCAGTTTACACCCCAAACCATTGTCATGCTCCTCTTCGGCGTTTTCAGTTTGCAGGTCCTAGAGGTCCAACTGCTCCAAACTGCTACAAACGGGCCATTTTAGCCTCAAACGAATGCGAGAGGCAACCTTCTGCCCCACATCACCTCATGTACTCCAGAATCACCCCCTTTCACAGTGTCAAGGCCCTCAACCTTCACCCAACACCCAACACTCTTAAACCCTACTACCTCTTCCCAAGCCCTCCCAGTTATACCTATTTCAATTATTACCGTATTAGGAAATAATTGAAAGAGGTTGCAGGATTGTCAGATCTGCTTTTAGCAATTGGTTATACAGGACAGGAGGTAGGCGTGATTGGAAGGGGGGATGGGACTACAGTGACTAGGGCGTTCGTGACACTAAGATCAAATGATAGAGGTTTTAACATGACAACAGGGCCCAAAGTGTCTATAGCGTGCAGAATTTCATGTTTTGTAATTAGAGTCCATGTAAGTTTCTCCTTAGCCAGATTCAAATTAAATGATCTTGGTAGGAATATTATTTTAATATTTTCCGTGTTGAAAAATGGCTCCAAAATTGCCCCAAAAAAAGACCTGAAGAAACCGTGCAATACGTCCTGGGCCAGACTTCTTTGAAGGCAGATGGTTGGCATAGGACCTGTGAATGTGCATGTCCTGTGTTTCGCTGGTATATCTTTGCGGTGACTCGGATGCGTTTGCACAGCGGTAGCCATTGTCTCAAACCGAGGAAAGACTCCTGTCGTCAACGCTGATGGCGTGGTAGCCTGGTAACCGAATCAGCGAGGAATGACTAGCCAAGAGGAAAGAAAGTTGCTGTGAGTACACTTCTCTCTTTGTATTCGCTTCAAATTGAACCAGCGACGGGAACTGCTACGAAAATCCGGATTTTTCACTGATACTGACATACACCAACAGAGAGGAGCAGGTCAAACCCAACGGGCTCGTCCAAAGTCTTGTCGTCTCGAATATGCCCCTCCTGGGCGAATTTGCACCATCTCGGATACACGTCTAACGCCCAAAAACTCTGTAACCAAGGCCTACAGGTCGATCATCTGGTGCCTTCTGACTAAAGTGCATCTATGTACCGACTTCTGGGCGATCGCTGGACTGGCCCCTTTTTACGAACTAGTTTTCTGGTGATACGCCGCCTCCAAATAAAAACTATTCATATGTCTCCTTCGGTATGACGGTAAAAATATATTATTTTCACCATCTGCTCTTGTGCTCCATGGGATTCCCATTGTCTTCGATTTTATTTTACTCCTTTCGTCTTTTGGGTTCGCACAATGGTTGTAGTTACCCTTGGGAGTAATTTCGGTTCTATATCCATGGCAATGGTATAACGTACGGTGTTTCATGATCCCGATGCCGACTGGTTGACTCGCCCACCCCTTGAGCTTTCCTAGTCTTCTTCGCGTGCCTGCTTTCTCAAGATCATTGCTGCCGCATTACACTAAAGACCATGCTGTATCGGGAATCTATGAGTTGCATATATATTATGTAGTCTCTGTATATAGGCGTATCTGTATCTGTATCTGTAGCAGTATTATTTGTACGTCTTTCCATGTGTCTGTCGATAATACGGATATATATATTAATTGACCTGCCGTGTAATTACATTTAAAGTATTATTCTTTCCAAAATTCTGCTGTGTTGGAATAATTTTCTTTGCCGAACTTAAAATTTGCAATCATTTCGTAGCATTGAACACAGAGGTTATACATCAGTGTTTCTTCATCTATTCATACACCAAGGCTTGTAAACTACCATAGAATTCAGAATGTCCGAATCTTTGTCCCCGCATCAACAAACGCCAGATTTCTCATTCACACAGTATGAACTTGTCTGTATCAAGGAGACATGGGACGCTCTACATATCATGAGAAAACAAGAAGATGTGACTGCAAATTCATCTTCCTCAGCCGTAGCATCCCTCACAACCACAGTCACTAATGACACCACGATAACCGCAGAAGGTACAACAGCAGAACACATTGCATCCAAAAAACACTCCAATCGCTCCACTTCGAGGTCTACCAGTGATATCAACCTCAACCTTCACGAGTTCCAATATAAGCTCTGTAAGAACATATTCCAGTTAGAAAACGAAATGCCACCACATTTACAAAGGCATACATTCAACAGAAACCAACTCGAGAATTATAACCAAAATATCACAGCTTACCACTACGAAGTGATAGAAAGCAGCTATCAAGTAACACACATGGTTCAGCTTATTTCAATTATGATAAATTGTCTCGAGTTCAACAAAGCATTACCTGTCAGTTATTTGACCAAAGTGAGTAAGGTTAATAGTAGAGTCAATGACATAGACGCTTTGGCTTACAAGGTATTCGGTGAAGCTTTAATCTTGACTGTCATAGAATATACCAGCGAGACCCAAAAACATAAATTCATATACGAAGCTTACACAATAGAACATCAAGCTGTCTTCAACAAATTCATAACGAAATTGTTGAACTTGCTATTATTCTATAGTTCCGAACTGTCAATAACAGTGCCAACTAAGGCTGGAAGTGGTCCGCTTCGTCCAAATTCCATGGCACTTTCTATGCACAGCTCAGCTGTTTCGATGTCCTCTGCTACTTCGCCGCAAAGAAGCTCTCTCAGCAGAGTTTACAGCGAAGTCTCCAACAAATCATCACAATTGTCTTTGTACATGGCTAATGAAGATGAATCTGCTTCTATTGGAATCGTGGACTTTGATTATACTTATGAGAAATCACCAAGTAGCGACACCACTGTTAAGGCTGAACGTACTTCAAGCTCTATGCTTCTTGACAATCCAGTCCAAGAACAAAGTCCAAGAACTTTCGACAATATCAAGGAGGCAGATGAAAGCGATTCATACGATGAAGATGACTCTTATGGTTACTTGAACTCGTTTGCTCCTGAATCTTCCAAATTAACTACAACAAGCGTAATCAAGAGAGGCTCTTTTGCTGCTTTGAACAAAACAAAAAAGGGATTTTTGCAACCAACACAAACAAACAAGTCCAAGCTCTCTAGAAACAAGAAGACTTTGGACTCTTCTCCCGTTAACTCGGAGACTCTGGATAATTGCACAATTATGTAGTGCAACCGTTACTATATTTGGGGTTTAAGGCAGGCTAGCCAGTTATTTAAGTTTAGTACAGTAAACAGGATCATAATAAATATTGGTATACTCATTTATTGTAACTTTGCATATATAGAAGTATTAGGAAACGCTTTAGATAAAGAAATAAAGGATATTAGCAAGGATTTTTGCAACCTCGTAATCCGTCATTTTGCCCTCAAAGACGGTAATTACTTAGGTTAGTCTATTAGAGACGAAGAAGTTGTCGCTATTATTTACAACGGTCAGTATCGCATTGTGAAATCTCGTCTACAAAGCAGTTTTCACCACTAGTCTTACCGTAGGCACTTGCCTTCTTCGCGAGTTTAATTGTCTGGGCAGTGTTCGCAAACTCAGGCTGAATCGTAACAGAGTGAATTCCGAATTTGTGCAACACTTCACGAACTTGACTGACGACCTGCAAGAAAATAGCCTTATCAATTTGAGAATCATTAACGGTCGATACGCTTGTAGCAGTGTCCGAATGTACTAAATCAGTTGCGGCAAGAGCATCGATTCTATTAGAAGGAGCATAGCAGCTTGCTTCCAATTCGATATGAAGAGACGCAATGAGAATATCCTCATTAAGATTCCAAACATGGAAATCATGGACAGACTTCACCAATGGCAATTGAACGATTTTTTGGACAATCAAATTGGAGTTTATGTAAGTTGGAGTAGCTTGTAGCAAAATCTTTGAAGATTTAAGGCATAATGGCAAAGCCGAGGAGAATATAATAACGGTAATAATCAAGGACGTAATCGGGTCAGATAAAAATCTCCAGGAATAATCTGTCTTCCATATGAAAAGTGCTGTAATGATAACACCAATGTTACCCAAAGCATCTCCCATCACATGAAGGAAGACTCCTTCCATGTTCAAAGATTTCTTCTTCTTTGTTTTGTGTTCATCTTCGTGATCGTGGGCATCAACAGCTCCGTGACTATGGCCTTCGTCATGTTTAACTAAAGGTGTATGTTCGCTATATCTATCAACCACAGTATCTGGAAGGTAATCAAAAACATCTGAGGTGGAACCTGTCACATTATGGGAATGTCCGTGCTCGTAAACTTCAATAGAACCGTTGCTATTGCTGCTTCCAACTCTCTCTTCTTCATCGCTGATGTCAGCGTGAGAATGGTCGCTTCCGTGGGAATGGGAGTGGCCATGTTCATGGAACAATACCAAACCTACACCGTTACTGATTAGTCCGGCAATACCAACAATGAGAATCAACTTTGGTTGTGTAATCTCGGCTGGCTCGAAGAATCTCTGGATTGCTTCTATGATGATAGTGAAACAAAGCGCCAAAAGGAATACGGCATTGATCAAAGCACCCAAGATCTCAGCTCTTTGCCAACCGTAGGTGTACTTCCCATCTGCTGGCTTGGTATTTTTAACTCTTACGGCCCAAAGAGCGATGATCAATGAGATGATGTCATTCAACATATGGAACGAATCAGCAATCAACGCTAACGAATGGACGGAATAACCTATTATGGCTTCCAAAAGGAAGAACACTGTGTCCAAGGCGAGAAGCGCCCCTATTCTGAGTTCCTTGTTATTCATGACTGTTTCTGGGATGTGGATGGTTCCAGTGGTTAACACCTACTGATGACCGTAATTTCTAATATGACCAATGACGTATTAGTCAATACAATACCTATATCAAGGGGAATGAAAACTTCTACGAACCGTTTGGCTCCGGCTCTTTCGTGGATGCGATACAGGCACTCAGACCACGAATAGGGGTCTTTTGGCGTTCGTAACTACGATTTCTAGCGACTTTGTCGATACTGTGGCTACACGCTGAATCCTCTTTCTTAGTAACTAAGCGGCAGTAGTGAATATTGAGCGAGACAGCTATTCTCTACACTCGGCGACAGACGGCTCTTGAAGACAGTCGTAAATACAATTCGATTTTCACCTTTTCACCTCAGTCGATCGACAGCAACAAAATAATAATAAACTATCTACTATCTCCAAACCCATGGACATAGATACATATATATCACTTCAGCCTCTACTGCACTCACTCAGATGAGACTGGAGACTTTTTGTATTGATTTCCTAATCGGGGAGGATTCTTTGTGGCAGCGCGCATAGCAAATTTTTATATGCTTGCAAAGTGAGAGTAGGAGAACATGGTGATGGAATAGGGTTCGGTTTCTGTGGTTATGGGGTTGAGAAGAAAAGTGAGGGTAAGAGTTCAGTGGTGTATTGCTGCGTTAGTACCCCAACAAGAAGATGAAAAAAGATGGTATGTCGTGTTCAATAATTGGGCCTCCTTCTCTTGTAGCAGCCTCCGTCGCTGTGTATGTATCACGTGCACAAGTAACGAGATTGGAGCCGGCAATGACGTAACAGCCAGAATAATCGCAGCCATCTAGTAGTGAAGAGTAAGAGCTATTGGCGCTGATAGGAGTAGACGACAAAGAGTACAGCGTGTAACCAATATAAAGAAGGCTAAAGTCGGTGTCGTTTCGACTACTACCTATAGGGTGCCAATATTCGCTGCCTCGTGGACGCAACACTAAAAAACACCCCCCAAAGCACCCCGTTTACACTCACCCTACAAAAGATTAATAGATCTGAGAATGCCCTTAGAACTAGCCAAATAGGAGATCCCACAGCAACTGCAAAATAACAGAGCAAATCAACCCAATCATCCAATGAAATGAAGGGCCCAATTCCGCTTCATTATAATCCCTCAAAGATGTACAGTATTCTGCGTCGGGATTTAGTGTTAATACAATGCAATATAACCATTAAGGTTCCATTTTTTGCAGGCTAATTTGGCAGGTGATCACAAAAAGTAGCACAAGTAAAAGAATATGCCTTCATGTAAGTGAGAGTTGCAAAATGAAAGTTATACTAGTATAGATGATAGAATTTAATGTTTGACATGTTGTCCTCAAAACTTCTGGCTTGCCATATGCCATTTCTTGGAAATATTCATATTTCACATGGAAGATAAGAGAACTTCAGTTGCTCTCGCTTACAGTAGACTCTGTTCCAACCATCTCACTTTAGAGCCGAAGTTTGGGATCAATTTCATTTTATCCTAAATTAGTGAAACTCTCTGTTCCACCTAATTCTCCGTACCTTTCACTAGTAATCTGTAATCGCCAAAATGCATGTCTGATTTAAGCTCTCAGACGTCAACTATCGCCTTCATGACACTAATTTATCCCTTCTGGGTATAATGCCGTAATCAATCTAAATTTTGTTTGACCAAATTACATACCATAAAATCTTTCTAACCCGTTTTGAGTGCTTGCACCAATACTGGAACAAGCACTTAAATATTCTTTATTATACTATTCTATAACTTCCAGAGAAGAGAAGAGAGTGAAAACGGAAGAAAAAGCCAAAAAAAAGAAAATAAAAAAAAATAAAACAAAAACTAAAAGACCATGAGATCGAGATAAGCACGATTATTAAAATCAAGGGTGTTTATCCCAGTTGTTAAGTGAATTTGAGGCTATCAGTTGAAAAGTTAGTTTGCACAACCATTAATTGCAGACCAAAGAACACAAACGCAAACCATACTCTCAATTCACCAAAATAGCAGGTTAATAATAAAAAATGGAACTCCTGTAGCAAGACAAAAAGTGTAGTAGTCAGCTTGAGTCAAATGGAAAACCGATTCTCCATTTAATCCCAATATAAAAAAAACATAATATTGAAAACCAAATAAGAAGCCGAAGCAATTCAAGGAAAGTGTAAACACTTACAATAGTAAGGTAAAGAGCGGAATTGAATTTCATGAACAGTCTGAGTGGTTATAATCGTAATATTATAATATCAAGCAAATCATACGGGGAATTGAAGAATCAAAATCATTAAAGGCAATCAACATACTCAATATCTAAATCAAAAGAATGTCAATTTCTAACATCAAATGAGATTGTGAACTTCCCTAATAATATGTGCTTGCATAACTTTCAGTACAATAATTTACATCGCATGGAACTCTTCCAAGGCCCACTAGTTCTTAGCGGAGCCTAACAAGTCGTTGAAGCTGATCTTCTGACCGCCAGCAGTAGAAGTGCCAGCAGGGCCAGTAGAGGAGGTTGTGTTTTTGGTGTTAGGTGGATATGGTGAAGGTTGTTGATAGTGCGTAATAATTGGATTCTGACCCATTGGGTGTTGGTAAGGAGGATATTGGTATTGAATGTATCCTTGCGGATTAACATTATATGCAAATCCAGGTTGGATGTATGGTGGTTGAGGAGCATATTGAGGTGGGTAGAAACCGGTAGGTCTCATTGGAGGCGGAACGCTTCCTGGTGGATAAGCGGTAACAGGGAACTGCGGAGGTGGTGCTGCAACAATAGGAATAGTCTGAACTGGCGTAGGAGGGGAAGGTTGTGTCACTTCATCGCGTATCGCATTCGTAGTCTGCTTTGGAGAAGTGCCTGACTTAAACGATGGTTTAGGCAAGTTCAAAGCTGCTGGAGATGAATGGAAAGACGATCCCGCATAGCTATTATCCTCCACGGCAGCGATATTCTTATCCTTCTTCTTGTTGCCTGTACCGTTGTCGTTACCGCTACCAAAGTTAGGCTTCTCGCCATTAGGCAAAGACTGTTCTGAAGGATTCTTCTTCTTATTCTTCACATTGGAACCTTCACTATTGTAAAAGTTTGGCTTTTCTCCATTTGGTAGCGCGGCATCGGTATACTTCTTGTTAGAGGCATTCTTGGTAGATGAGTCCAACTGAGTATCATTATAGAATTTTGGCTTTTCGCCGTTGGGCAAGGACTGATTAGATGCCTTGTTGTTGCTCTTCTTCTTAGTGTTGGTAGTACTGTTTGAAGTGTCATTATCGTTGTTGACTTTCTTTTTCTGGTTCTTAGCCTTTGGTGGCGCTCCGTTGCCAAAGTCGACTTTGGCTCCGTTTGGTAATCTTCTTTCTTCTTCTTTAGCACTAGTACTGGAGTTCTTTGCTTTGCTCTGTTTCGGTTTGGCAGCTGGCTTCCCACTGCTGTGGTCCACCGTTTGGTGTATTGGCAAGGGTAACTCGTGGGCCATCATATTTGTAATCTGTTAGGTTTGACGTAACGATGGATGTTGGTATTTCGATTTCTAACGGCTTAGCTGAGTTCCTAGCATTAAATACTGGATATTTCGTGTCTTTCCTGCTGCGAGGTACTATTCAAGTGTGGTGTAACAAGATTCTAACCCTAGTAATGTGTGCTGCTATCTGTCTCTATGCTAAGCATGCACAAAAAGCGAGATTTCGTTGGGCGGGAAACGTGAAAGTCAATAATACGTTAGTACTGACTAAAAGGCAGTTCCTAACAAGCTGTTTAAGATAAGTAAATACACTGGAGGTACTAGTGGAGAATCAAAAAGAGTATGAATCATAGTGGTTGGTCATTGTTGAAGGGGAATAAATGTGTTGGACACGTTCCTGCATGGGAAGAAGGGCTGGAATCGTGTACTGACGTTTACTGAGGTGGGCATGATTGTGTGTAAGCGTGGGTATGGTTGCGAAAGGAGAGCAACTACGGCTGATATACTTGAGTCAGTGGAAGCTGTGGTTTGGAATGACATGAAGTCCGACTCATGACATTTAGTGTAGTAGTGATGGAAGACCCGAATAGTTCTTATTTTATGCCAAACAAAGGCCAATAAATAACATAGATGCTTTAGACTATATACTACTTAAATATATGTAGACAAAAGGCAATGTAGTTCGGAACGATAAAAAGTAAACTAGATCAAATACGGAAATGCTCTATATTCATAGCCATTTGGCATAAAATCCCAGACTCTATAAATTCCCTACACCGTGGCTGAAAAGATCGACGAGACACCGATAATAACTATACCAAATATACACCACAACATGACAAAGTTCAGCGATCCGCCGAATGACACAGCAGACCCATACATAGACAAACCAATAACTGTAAGGAATCCGCTCGTAACTGCAAGCGTGATACCAAAAATGAAATCTAACTGCTCCACGTCAATAATATCTCCATTACCGTATTTTTCTTGATTGTATTGTAGGAATAAGTAGCCTATGAGAGCTCCCAATGGTTGAGACAACCCTCCCAAAAGTCCACTAATACCAACTGCCTTGAACTTTGCATAGGTCTTGGAGCTTCCGGAAGCAAATGAGTAGTATAAGGGCAAACACATGGAGAAGCCCTCAGTAAAATTATGCATCAACAAACTAAGGAAAATGGAGACCCCGAGTTGTGGATTTGTTTCGGACGTAATGAAAGTGATAAAGCCTTCAGGTAACTTATGCAAAGTAATAGCTAATGTTGTTTGAATACCTATAAGAAGTAATCTTGAAATTGGGGAATTTATATGGTGATGATGATCTTCTCCGTGAGACGTATGATCTCCATGGGTATGCATCAGATGTGAATCATGTGGGTGATGGCTATGGTTATGACTATCAATGGTTATAGACCTGTGGAGGGAATGAGTATGGTCATTGCTCGCAATCTCTCCCAAATCAATGGTTGTAGCGTTTGTGATATTAGCTAACTCGGGCAACTCACAATAATGCAATTGTGGTGACGATAAAGAGTCTAAGGGACGAATTTGATTATGGTAAAGGCATAGCTCAGCAGATCCAAATCCCTTGCATTCACCAACGCATTCGCTTTCGTCGCTACGTGGGACCAAGTAATGTAATAAGGACTTACGCTTGAGCACGGGTTTTGCAATCAATGGGGTATCTTCAGTTACAAGTTCTGTAGTTTCTGTCACTACTGCGATGTTTTCAATGATTTCTTGGTCGTTAGTATGGTCGTGAGTATCAGCGTGGGTCTCGTTGTGTAAATCTTGCTTATGGAAACTATGTCCATGGGTATGTGAATGACTGGAATGAGACTCCGACAGCGAGTCTTGGGCATCGAATGTATTAGCATTAGTACTACATCCAGCCTTACCATACTCCAAATCTGGAGAAACCTCATGGCTATGGGAATGCGATGAGGTCTCATTGGAGTTCTCGTTCTCTCCACCATGATTGCAATGCACTACAGATTCGCTGGTCATCAAATGGAGGATTCCATTGAATGCCAAGCAGATGAAGATACCAGAAACGTATGAGATGATTAACACCGTCTGAAGCCATTTGGCGACTTCTGGTTCTTTGATTTCGTGATGCTCGTCGTCCTGGGAGTCTCTGAGGTACTTTAACGCTTCGGGAAGCAATCTGAATAACGACGTGAAGAGCAAACAGCCGGCGCTGAATGCTAACGAGCCGTTCAAGAACACATAATTTTGGTTTAATTTGAAAGGGTAACGGGATGTGAGTGCTCTGGGGAAGATGAGCTCGTAGAGGTCATCCAAGTAGATGACCAGACAACCTGCGACGCATAGAAGAGACAGTAGCACTGTGAGATACCAACCCTGGTTTGTGTCGAAGACTACGCCGAACATTGCGGCTGTTATGTGGGTGATGAGCAGTAAAGGACACTGAATATTCAAGGGAATGAACAAGCAATGACTATCAAAATAATAACGATAAGAGCTAAGAATAAAGAAGTCTGAGAATACTCAAATTCTATCTCGGACTATCACGATAACACAAAAGAAATGAGATTAGCACTAAGCAATCAACGGCAATCCGAAATCCGAAATCAGCAATGACGACACCACTAAAAAATACCGATGCACACTCTTCAACATACACCAACAGCAGTATGATCACAAACAAAAATGTGAGAAATCAGCGTCCAAACAACTATCTAGTTCAAGGACAAAAGGCACACTAAACGCTCACTGAAGGTGTTATTGACGTCTCGATGAAATATCAACGAGTTAATGGATTCTCTTGGCAATAAGACTCTCAAACGTGGAGAGCTCTCTAAGTGGTATGATGCTTATGAACAGCTACTAGCACCAAAAAATGGGATTTTGGAGAATTGGGGATAGAAAACTCGGATGAGAGTGGTGGGACCTGATAAAATAAAAATTCTATGACAAGATGGCGTATGAACACAAGGTGATGTAATAATGCTATCTGCCTAGGAAACCTCTGAGAAGGTGACGTACAGAGACAGATGAGGAACTCCGAAACTAATAGCAAAAGCAAATTTGTATAAGATTCCTCCAAGAATTAGACTCCTGAAACAGACCTATATATACCTATGTACATATATATATATATATAAATAACAGATCTACATATATTTTTCAAGACACACAACACAGACAATATATATACATGCAAAGACTACAAAGATAACTGCTACAGTAGTGGTGATTCAGACCTCGCCCAGTTGCTACCGCCGACTTACTAAGTGACACAGTGCTGTTGGGACTTTGGCGGCAAAAATACTGCCTCTGGAATCACGGCCACTACCCCAGTGGTTATCGGGCGTAGTGAGAGAGAATGCATCACGTGGGTGTATTATGTTTGGTAGCGCTGCGGACTTGCAATGGAGCTTAGTGTTTTAGAGGGTTGCAAATGTGTACAGTATTTTCCAACCAGAATTCGCACCCCCCTTAACAATAATTCGTTCACTAAGGATTTAAGCTGGCGCCGAAGTCATACAAATTAAGGCGCACAG